>JAAKBF010000006.1:0-173955 GCA_012656075.1 Phytophthora hibernalis | reverse complement strand
TGGTCGCGGTCGGGCTCGAAGCGGTGGTCTTGTTTCGGGTCAAGCTTGGTAGTAAATTATCTACAGCGTCCCTGCGCGAGGCATCGGGGCCGTAGCTCAGCTAGGAGCGTGGCAGGATGCATGAGCATACACTGAGGCATGTCCATCGTGACAAGTCGGTCGAGAAGTGTTTTCGAGTCCGTGTGTGCGTTTGAGACCACGATGAGCGGTGGGGCCGGTGTTAGAGTCTGGGAGGGAGCGATATGGCATGGTGAAGCGGCACGGTAATCGTTTGTCATGTCGGATGCGTGTGGTTGTGAGGAAATCAATTTTCGGTGCGCGTGCGTGGGTTCACGTGGCGTGCTTCTCCTATAGCTCAGTTGGTAGAGCGTGCGGCTGTTAACCTCAAGGTCGTTGGTTCAAACCCAACTGGGAGAGCTTCTTTTGCGCCACGCACAACCCAGCGTCGCACAAAACCAACGACTGCCGCCGCACTGCCCGTTCTACTGGCTCGCCAAAGGCATACACGTGCGCTGGGGCGCCGACGTGCGCTCGGCCCGTCGATCGTGACCAGTCTCACGCCAGACCAATTCATCACCCGACGGGCCTCGTCACAGTTGCGTCGTGGCTGCCATCCCGGCTTGAATCATTCGGTATACGTGTCGGCGACCACTAGCGACCGCTGGCCACACTTGTACTGATCGAATAGCCGGCGGCGGCGACTTGGTCTTGGTCGCGGTCGGGCTCGAAGCGGTGGTCTTGTTTCGGGTCAAGCTTGGTAGTAAATTATCTACAGCGTCCCTGCGAGGCATCGGGGCCGTAGCTCAGCTAGGAGCGTGGCAGGATGCATGAGCATACACTGAGGCATGTCCATCGTGACAAGTCGGTCGAGAAGTGTTTTCGAGTCCGTGTGTGCGTTTGAGACCACGATGAGCGGTGGGGCCGGTGTTAGAGTCTGGGAGGGAGCGATATGGCATGGTGAAGCGGCACGGTAATCGTTTGTCATGTCGGATGCGTGTGGTTGTGAGGAAATCAATTTTCGGTGCGCGTGCGTGGGTTCACGTGGCGTGCTTCTCCTATAGCTCAGTTGGTAGAGCGTGCGGCTGTTAACCTCAAGGTCGTTGGTTCAAACCCAACTGGGAGAGCTTCTTTTGCGCCACGCACAACCCAGCGTCGCACACTGCAAAACCAACGACTGCCGCCGCACTGCCCGTTCTACTGGCTCGCCAAAGGCTTACACGCACGCTGGGGCGCCGACGTGCGCTCGGCCCGTCGATCGTGACCAGTCTCACGCCAGACCAATTCATCACCCGACGGGCCTCGTCACAGTTGCGTCGTGGCTGCCATCCCCGGCTTGAATCATTCGGTATACGTGTCGACGACCACTAGCGACCGCTGGCCACACTTGTACTGATCGAATAGCCGGCGGCGGCGACTTGGTCTTGGTCGCGGTCGGGCTCGAAGCGGTGGTCTTGTTTCGGGTCAAGCTTGGTAGTAAATTATCTACAGCGTCCCTGCGCGAGGCATCGGGGCCGTAGCTCAGCTAGGAGCGTGGCAGGATGCATGAGCATACACTGAGGCATGTCCATCGTGACAAGTCGGTCGAGAAGTGTTTTCGAGTCCGTGTGTGCGTTTGAGACCACGATGAGCGGTGGGGCCGGTGTTAGAGTCTGGGAGGGAGCGATATGGCATGGTGAAGCGGCACGGTAATCGTTTGTCATGTCGGATGCGTGTGGTTGTGAGGAAATCAATTTTCGGTGCGCGTGCGTGGGTTCACGTGGCGTGCTTCTCCTATAGCTCAGTTGGTAGAGCGTGCGGCTGTTAACCTCAAGGTCGTTGGTTCAAACCCAACTGGGAGAGCTTCTTTTGCGCCACGCACAACCCAGCGTCGCACACTGCAAAACCAACGACTGCCGCCGCACTGCCCGTTCTACTGGCTCGCCAAAGGCTTACACGCACGCTGGGGCGCCGACGTGCGCTCGGCCCGTCGATCGTGACCAGTCTCACGCCAGACCAATTCATCACGCGACGGGTCCCGTCACAGTTGCGTCGTGGCTGCCACCCCCGGCTTGAATATTCGGTATACGTGTCGGCGACCACTAGCGACCGCTGGCCACACTTGTACTGATCGAATAGCCGGCGGCGGCGACTTGGTCTTGGTCGCGGTCGGGCTCGAAGCGGTGGTCTTGTTTCGGGTCAAGCTTGGTAGTAAATTATCTACAGCGTCCCTGCGCGAGGCATCGGGGCCGTAGCTCAGCTAGGAGCGTGGCAGGATGCATGAGCATACACTGAGGCATGTCCATCGTGACAAGTCGGTCGAGAAGTGTTTTCGAGTCCGTGTGTGCGTTTGAGACCACGATGAGCGGTGGGGCCGGTGTTAGAGTCTGGGAGGGAGCGATATGGCATGGTGAAGCGGCACGGTAATCGTTTGTCATGTCGGATGCGTGTGGTTGTGAGGAAATCAATTTTCGGTGCGCGTGCGTGGGTTCACGTGGCGTGCTTCTCCTATAGCTCAGTTGGTAGAGCGTGCGGCTGTTAACCTCAAGGTCGTTGGTTCAAACCCAACTGGGAGAGCTTCTTTGCGCCACGCACAACCCAGCGTCGCACACTGCAAAACCAACGACTGCCGCCGCACTGCCCGTTCTACTGGCTCGCCAAAGGCTTACACGTGCGCTGGGGCGCCGACGTGCGCTCGGCCCGTCGATCGTGACCAGTCTCACGCCAGACCAATTCATCACCGACGGGCCTCGTCACAGTTGCGTCGTGGCTGCCACCCTCGGCTTGAATCATTCGGTATACGTGTCGACGACCACTAGCGACCGCTGGCCACACTTGTACTGATCGAATAGCCGGCGGCGGCGACTTGGTCTTGGTCGCGGTCGGGCTCGAAGCGGTGGTCTTGTTTCGGGTCAAGCTTGGTAGTAAATTATCTACAGCGTCCCTGCGCGAGGCATCGGGGCCGTAGCTCAGCTAGGAGCGTGGCAGGATGCATGAGCATACACTGAGGCATGTCCATCGTGACAAGTCGGTCGAGAAGTGTTTTCGAGTCCGTGTGTGCGTTTGAGACCACGATGAGCGGTGGGGCCGGTGTTAGAGTCTGGGAGGGAGCGATATGGCATGGTGAAGCGGCACGGTAATCGTTTGTCATGTCGGATGCGTGTGGTTGTGAGGAAATCAATTTTCGGTGCGCGTGCGTGGGTTCACGTGGCGTGCTTCTCCTATAGCTCAGTTGGTAGAGCGTGCGGCTGTTAACCTCAAGGTCGTTGGTTCAAACCCAACTGGGAGAGCTTCTTTTGCGCCACGCACAACCCAGCGTCGCACACTGCAAAACCAACGACTGCCGCCGCACTGCCCGTTCTACTGGCTCGCCAAAGGCTTACACGTGCGCTGGGGCGCCGACGTGCGCTCGGCCCGTCGATCGTGACCAGTCTCACGCCAGACCAATTCATCACCCGACGGGCCTCGTCACAGTTGCGTCGTGGCTGCCACCCCGGCTTGAATCATTCGGTATACGTGTCGACGACCACTAGCGACCGCTGGCCACACTTGTACTGATCGAATAGCCGGCGGCGGCGACTTGGTCTTGGTCGCGGTCGGGCTCGAAGCGGTGGTCTTGTTTCGGGTCAAGCTTGGTAGTAAATTATCTACAGCGTCCCTGCGCGAGGCATCGGGGCCGTAGCTCAGCTAGGAGCGTGGCAGGATGCATGAGCATACACTGAGGCATGTCCATCGTGACAAGTCGGTCGAGAAGTGTTTTCGAGTCCGTGTGTGCGTTTGAGACCACGATGAGCGGTGGGGCCGGTGTTAGAGTCTGGGAGGGAGCGATATGGCATGGTGAAGCGGCACGGTAATCGTTTGTCATGTCGGATGCGTGTGGTTGTGAGGAAATCAATTTTCGGTGCGCGTGCGTGGGTTCACGTGGCGTGCTTCTCCTATAGCTCAGTTGGTAGAGCGTGCGGCTGTTAACCTCAAGGTCGTTGGTTCAAACCCAACTGGGAGAGCTTCTTTTGCGCCACGCACAACCCAGCGTCGCACACTGCAAAACCAACGACTGCCGCCGCACTGCCCGTTCTACTGGCTCGCCAAAGGCTTACACGCACGCTGGGGCGCCGACGTGCGCTCGGCCCGTCGATCATGTCCAGTCTCACGCCAGACCAATTCATCACCCGACGGGCCTCGTCACAGTTGCGTCGTGGCTGCCACCCTCGGCTTGAATCATTCGGTATACGTGTCGGCGACCACTAGCGACCGCTGGCCACACTTGTACTGATCGAATAGCCGGCGGCGGCGACTTGGTCTTGGTCGCGGTCGGGCTCGAAGCGGTGGTCTTGTTTCGGGTCAAGCTTGGTAGTAAATTATCTACAGCGTCCCTGCGCGAGGCATCGGGGCCGTAGCTCAGCTAGGAGCGTGGCAGGATGCATGAGCATACACTGAGGCATGTCCATCGTGACAAGTCGGTCGAGAAGTGTTTTCGAGTCCGTGTGTGCGTTTGAGACCACGATGAGCGGTGGGGCCGGTGTTAGAGTCTGGGAGGGAGCGATATGGCATGGTGAAGCGGCACGGTAATCGTTTGTCATGTCGGATGCGTGTGGTTGTGAGGAAATCAATTTTCGGTGCGCGTGCGTGGGTTCACGTGGCGTGCTTCTCCTATAGCTCAGTTGGTAGAGCGTGCGGCTGTTAACCTCAAGGTCGTTGGTTCAAACCCAACTGGGAGAGCTTCTTTTGCGCCACGCACAACCCAGCGTCGCACACTGCAAAACCAACGACTGCCGCCGCACTGCCCGTTCTACTGGCTCGCCAAAGGCTTACACGCACGCTGGGCGCCGACGTGCGCTCGGCCCGTCGATCGTGACCAGTCTCACGCCAGACCAATTCATCACCCGACGGGCCTCGTCACAGTTGCGTCGTGGCTGCCATCCCCGGCTTGAATCATTCGGTATACGTGTCGGCGACCACTAGCGACCGCTGGCCACACTTGTACTGATCGAATAGCCGGCGGCGGCGACTTGGTCTTGGTCGCGGTCGGGCTCGAAGCGGTGGTCTTGTTTCGGGTCAAGCTTGGTAGTAAATTATCTACAGCGTCCCTGCGCGAGGCATCGGGGCCGTAGCTCAGCTAGGAGCGTGGCAGGATGCATGAGCATACACTGAGGCATGTCCATCGTGACAAGTCGGTCGAGAAGTGTTTTCGAGTCCGTGTGTGCGTTTGAGACCACGATGAGCGGTGGGGCCGGTGTTAGAGTCTGGGAGGGAGCGATATGGCATGGTGAAGCGGCACGGTAATCGTTTGCATGTCGGATGCGTGTGGTTGTGAGGAAATCAATTTTCGGTGCGCGTGCGTGGGTTCACGTGGCGTGCTTCTCCTATAGCTCAGTTGGTAGAGCGTGCGGCTGTTAACCTCAAGGTCGTTGGTTCAAACCCAACTGGGAGAGCTTCTTTTGCGCCACGCACAACCCAGCGTCGCACACTGCAAAACCAACGACTGCCGCCGCACTGCCCGTTCTACTGGCTCGCCAAAGGCTTACACGTGCGCTGCGGCGCCGACGTGCGCTCGGCCCGTCGATCGTGACCAGTCTCACGCCAGACCAATTCATCACGCGACGGGTCCCGTCACAGTTGCGTCGTGGCTGCCACCCCGGCTTTATTCGGTATACGTGTCGGCGACCACTAGCGACCGCTGGCCACACTTGTACTGATCGAATAGCCGGCGGCGGCGACTTGGTCTTGATCGCGGTCGGGCTCGAAGCGGTGGTCTTGTTTCGGGTCAAGCTTGGTAGTAAATTATCTACAGCGTCCCTGCGCGAGGCATCGGGGCCGTAGCTCAGCTAGGAGCGTGGCAGGATGCATGAGCATACACTGAGGCATGTCCATCGTGACAAGTCGGTCGAGAAGTGTTTTCGAGTCCGTGTGTGCGTTTGAGACCACGATGAGCGGTGGGGCCGGTGTTAGAGTCTGGGAGGGAGCGATATGGCATGGTGAAGCGGCACGGTAATCGTTTGTCATGTCGGATGCGTGTGGTTGTGAAATCAATTTTCGGTGCGCGTGCGTGGGTTCACGTGGCGTGCTTCTCCTATAGCTCAGTTGGTAGAGCGTGCGGCTGTTAACCTCAAGGTCGTTGGTTCAAACCCAACTGGGAGAGCTTCTTTGCGCCACGCACAACCCAGCGTCGCACACTGCAAAACCAACGACTGCCGCCGCACTGCCCGTTCTACTGGCTCGCCAAAGGCTTACACGTGCGCTGGGGCGCCGACGTGCGCTCGGCCCGTCGATCGTGACCAGTCTCACGCCAGACCAATTCATCACCCGACGGGTCCCGTCACAGTTGCGTCGTGGCTGCCACCCCGGCTTGAATCATTCGGTATACGTGTCGACGACCACTAGCGACCGCTGACCACACTTGTACTGATCGAATAGCCGGCGGCGGCGACTTGGTCTTGATCGCGGTCGGGCTCGAAGCGGTGGTCTTGTTTCGGGTCAAGCTTGGTAGTAAATTATCTACAGCGTCCCTGCGCGAGGCATCGGGGCCGTAGCTCAGCTAAGAGCGTGGCAGGATGCATGAGCATACACTGAGGCATGTCCATCGTGACAAGTCGGTCGAGAAGTGTTTTCGAGTCCGTGTGTGCGTTTGAGACCACGATGAGCGGTGGGGCCGGTGTTAGAGTCTGGGAGGGAGCGATATGGCATGGTGAAGCGGCACGGTAATCGTTTGTCATGTCGGATGCGTGTGGTTGTGAAATCAATTTTCGGTGCGCGTGCGTGGGTTCACGTGGCGTGCTTCTCCTATAGCTCAGTTGGTAGAGCGTGCGGCTGTTAACCTCAAGGTCGTTGGTTCAAACCCAACTGGGAGAGCTTCTTTGCGCCACGCACAACCCAGCGTCGCACACTGCAAAACCAACGACTGCCGCCGCACTGCCCGTTCTACTGGCTCGCCAAAGGCTTACACGCACGCTGGGGCGCCGACGTGCGCTCGGCCCGTCGATCATGTCCAGTCTCACGCCAGACCAATTCATCACCCGACGGGCCTCGTCACAGTTGCGTCGTGGCTGCCACCCTCGGCTTGAATCATTCGGTATACGTGTCGACGACCACTAGCGACCGCTGGCCACACTTGTACTGATCGAATAGCCGGCGGCGGCGACTTGGTCTTGGTCGCGGTCGGGCTCGAAGCGGTGGTCTTGTTTCGGGTCAAGCTTGGTAGTAAATTATCTACAGCGTCCCTGCGCGAGGCATCGGGGCCGTAGCTCAGCTAAGAGCGTGGCAGGATGCATGAGCATACACTGAGGCATGTCCATCGTGACAAGTCGGTCGAGAAGTGTTTTCGAGTCCGTGTGTGCGTTTGAGACCACGATGAGCGGTGGGGCCGGTGTTAGAGTCTGGGAGGGAGCGATATGGCATGGTGAAGCGGCACGGTAATCGTTTGGCGTGTCGGATGCGTGTGGTTGTGAGGAAATCAATTTTCGGTGCGCGTGCGTGGGTTCACGTGGCGTGCTTCTCCTATAGCTCAGTTGGTAGAGCGTGCGGCTGTTAACCTCAAGGTCGTTGGTTCAAACCCAACTGGGAGAGCTTCTTTGCGCCACGCACAACCCAGCGTCGCACACTGCAAAACCAACGACTGCCGCCGCACTGTCCGTTCTACTGGCTCGCCAAAGGCTTACACGTGCGCTGCGGCGCCGACGTGCGCTCGGCCCGTCGATCGTGACCAGTCTCACGCCAGACCAATTCATCACCCGACGGGCCTCGTCACAGTTGCGTCGTGGCTGCCACCCTCGGCTTGAATCATTCGGTATACGTGTCGACGACCACTAGCGACCACTGGCCACACTTGTACTGATCGAATAGCCGGCGGCGGCGACTTGTCTTGGTCGCGGTCGGGCTCGAAGCGGTGGTCTTGTTTCGGGTCAAGCTTGGTAGTAAATTATCTACAGCGTCCCTGCGCGAGGCATCGGGGCCGTAGCTCAGCTAGGAGCGTGGCAGGATGCATGAGCATACACTGAGGCATGTCCATCGTGACAAGTCGGTCGAGAAGTGTTTTCGAGTCCGTGTGTGCGTTTGAGACCACGATGAGCGGTGGGGCCGGTGTTAGAGTCTGGGAGGGAGCGATATGGCATGGTGAAGCGGCACGGTAATCGTTTGGCGTGTCGGATGCGTGTGGTTGTGAGGAAATCAATTTTCGGTGCGCGTGCGTGGGTTCACGTGGCGTGCTTCTCGTATAGCTCAGTTGGTAGAGCGTGCGGCTGTTAACCTCAAGGTCGTTGGTTCAAACCCAACTGGGAGAGCTTCGTTTGCGTGGGTGCGATGTATCCACTTGTCCTAGCTTAGACGGTCCAAAATAAGGATTTCCGTACACCACAAAAACATGCAAATAAGCGCGAAATTAAAGTGTGAAGCAACAAGGCACACAGTGGATGCAACCGCTTCTCGATGCCCTGAGGATGCATTGAATATATTTGTCTGCAGCTCAAAAAGCCCTTTCATGCACGCAGTGCTTACAGTGAAAAGCGGGCCAATAGTTTTTCGGCTAATGCTGAATGTGCTGCTGCTGTTGGTTTGATTTCGAACCAACGCAACCAACAGTTAATATCGGCTCTGCGACCACTCCCAGCAAGTCAAACCCATGCGAAGAAAATCAAAAAGACATGTTGCCCAAACCAACTGGTGGAGAAAAGTGTAAGGTTTTGATGGCACTTGCTCAAATAAATTGCGGTATATCTCAGCTACTTGCGACTGCTCATCCTGTGCCGAAGCTCAGCAAACGACCAATCAAGAAAAAGGAGTCATGTCAAGAAAAAACTATTAGCAGAACATCGCTCAAAAATCACACGAGGTACAAGAGGGCGCTGTTCGAAAGGTGACGATAAAACAGACAAAGCACACGCTGCAGAACTGATTCATGCACGACTCGCAGCCATCAAACAAGTTCGGCAACGAAATTTTCAGCGGGAACGGGAGCTGCGCTGTACGAGTACACAACCAATGCGTCCAAGCAGTAAATGATTAGCTTCTTTGCCGACCAAACAGGTTATCTAGCAATTCTAGGAATGGTTCATGCTTTACACTGATTCTTAAGATCGATAGCCACAGTTTTAAACGCGAGCCTTATCATTTCAATTACTTCGAGTACGTAATTCATTAGCAGTGCGTGTTCAATATGAACCACAGATACCTTACAGCTTTCATCTGAACATGCCTTTAATTTTCTTGCTTCGATTTGCTCGCCCAGCAACTTGGTGGCAGCACGACAACCCTGAATATGACCAAAGGACTATCGTGACTAGCATGTGCGTCAAGAACGTAAATGAAATGAATGCATTAAACTTAAAGCTGAATTAATCGCTATCGAACAAACATGATGCCATTTCGCTCTCCCATTCGGCAGTGAATGGTGCGTCAATCTCTTGGGAGATCAGGGTCACTAGAACATTTGCTGGGATTGCTTCCTTTACCTCCACATCCGAAGCTTTTGGAGTTGGCTTCATCGACAAATCGGCGGTTCCTGTTGTGAAAAGAACACATGTCGATATTGTGCTTTGCAATTCTTGTTCGATGACTTGTAACAAGCATTGCGGTGATCCCAAAAATTCTCGATCTGAACAGCTGAAGAAGGAATTGTGTACAGGACTCGTGCTGCAATATGCAGGATACGATAGTTGTTCTCGTCCGGTTGCCGCTTCCAGTAAGAAAGAATGGTCTCGGGTTGTTCTGACGACATGACCCGAAGTATACTTGGATCAGTAAGCCCCTGTCCAGTTCCTCATCGACTCGAGCTTCGTGTACATCTCGTTGTGCTATTGGTACCACCTGTTCTTCAGTAAACTCCATCAGCTCTTCCGAAAACACTGTTTGCGGATGAAGACTAGGTAATTCCAACATAGACGCAAATGAACTAGCTGCATTGGTCAGTTAATCGTCTTGAGTCTACCAAAGCGGAATATCACGGCTCGCCAAGGCCCCGGAGTAAATAATTCTGCTCGACCACAACGACAACGTTTCTTCAAGATAACCCCGCAGTCATTTCGGACCCAAATCTTCTCAGACGCTCTCAAAGCGACGACGGGTAGGACGGGGGCCGATTTTCTCGAAAATAGTCCCCGCCTCGTGTCTATCCCTCAACCGCAGCCAAGCAGCGTTTCAGAGCAAATATAGCAAATAGAGCAGCGATTTTGGGTCCAGGAAACCAATCCACCTACAGCAACCCTGGTCGGCGCGGAGGAGCATAGTGACGTTGGAGCTGCAGCTGACATCATGCCGAATACGACTTCGGGATCTACAGTTCCAGTGCCTCCACACGTGACTAAAACAATTCGAGATTATATACCTCTTAGTGGGTTCACCGTGGTTCCGAAACGTCGAGGGGAACGCTCTATTATTCTTGATTGGGGTGTTCGTGTTACCTCCGTGGTTGATGGTAAAAATTACTTATGCTGGATTTGCAAAGGAAGCCATGACTGTCGACATGAGAACAAGATCATTCAGCTTTTCGGCAACACGTCAAAGGCTTTCAAACATCTAGGTGAAAAGCACTTGCTTACTGCACCGAAGGTGAAAGCAGATAATACCAGAAAAAAACCGCGCTGAGCAGCTCGAACGTATTCACTGCGCTGTTCAGAATAGAGACGACAGTCGACGAATTAATCTACTTCTGGAGACCATGCGTGTGGTTAATAACGATCTCCCATTTCGAATCGGAGAATATAAAGAATCAGAGCTACTTGCCGACTTTACCCTGGGGGATGAATTTCGAGTCACTGTCAACAACCAGACTGTTACGCGTGCAATTGCAGAGTTATATTCAAGTGCCAGAAGAACGGCTTGTGTTTATATCGATCGCAGTAGAGTCCTCAACGTGCCAATATACGCCATAGTGTGTGACGTGCTGTCATCGAAGACCCAGAAATCAACAAAATAGGTGGGCTTGCGTCTTTATTCCGTCGACCGCGACTGGAATTTTCAATCTATTGTTCTGGGAACTCGCCATTATGAGCCCATGTATGGCGAGAGAAGTGAAGGGACTCGCGGACCGTTCAAGCGGTGGATTCTTGCACTACTCAAAGATTTTGGACTGACAATCAGGGATGTATCCGTGCTACGAGTGATGCTGGACCAGATGTCAAGTGGATGATGAAAACGGGCCTTAGTCTGCAATGGGAATGGTTCATGCCACATCTTGCCAATGTCGCGACCAAGATGGAATTCGGAATTGTCCCGCAGCGCCAACACATCCCCGACGGAACGGACTTGCTTTCGCGTATTGCTCGCACCACGTACGATGTTTGGTTAAATGCTAGCATGGGGAGTCTCTTTGCGGAGCTACGTGAAATGGCGAACAATGGAGCCTCTCGCCAACTGATTGAACACTAAGAACATCGGTTTATGGGGTTAGAGAAGGTTATCAAGCGCTTGCTGCAGAAATGGGATCGACTCGAACACTGGTTTCAGGAGTGCTTGGCCGTGGCTCGAACACGTGCCCTGGCTGGTCAAGTGTGCACCACCAACCAAGACTGTTGCCTCTCCACCACCACGAACCACCGCAAGCCCCCGATAGTTGGTACTTGCAATTCTGCCCCAAGACACTTCCCCATCATGTCGTTCGCGCCCGATCCTCCGGACGGCCGAGCGTTGGCCACGCCGGCTAGATCATGGTCGCCCTTCCCATCGGAGCTAGCAGACGCGCCCTCGATACACGACGTTCGACATCGGTGCAGCGTCCAATAATAGCGCGCAGGGCATTCAGTCGCCTGGGTCGTTAGTAACCTCGAAGCCTGGCAATAGTAAGAAGAAGGACCGCGTGATGAAGCCGGGACGAACCAAGAAGGACATGTAAGCGATGGCGGTGGGCTGAATTCGCTGGACCGATGAGATGGTGAGCGAGCTACTGCGTCTGCGGTTTGCTGACGGTGAGGTAAAGCGGCGTTTGGAGACAGCAGAAACAAAAAATCGCTAGCGTGGCAGCTATTTGCGAGTGTATTATCGCAATCGCTTGGCATGCTAATCAAGCAAGAGCAGGTAAAATTTTCGCTGTGTGGTATTTGGCTCATTATTGCACGCGTCTAATGATATTGTGCTCCGTTCGTTGTATCATCTAGGTCTCCCAAAAGTATCGAAAGTTGAAGTGTATGTACAGGAAAGAGAAAGGAAAAGCAACCAGGACTGGAAATAATCCCAGCGATGCCGGAGAAATTGACGATGGCCTATGGACAATTCTGAATAATGCATTTGCATCTAGAGCTGGTCTCAGTGGCGATATTCTCATGGATACACACCTGAACGAAGAGACCAAAGAAGGGACGACGACTGATGCATCGGACACTTCAATCAAATCGAATTTGAAGGGCCACCGGTTGTCCAGCTAGCGTTCGCTCTGCAAAGAGGTATGGAGGCTATCGCTCCATCAATGAGCAGTCGATCGGAAGTTGATGATCCATTGCGAGCGCTGACATCAGTTATGCAACGCCAACATGAAGAGACCCAACGACTGCAACAGCTACAACTGCAGTTATTGCAGCGGCTGGTAGAAAGGCAGTAACAACCGACATGTAAGCAGTAGGGCAGAACCTAAGATGGCGATACAAGGGCCTTTAATACAGGGATTGCTTCAAGTTCAATATTGCTTAGTGAATACCAGCTATAATATCGGCAAGATCATCACGTTTTGCAATGCCTTGCAAATTGGAAATAGTGATCTCTTGATCACTGCAATCTTCGGGTACAACAGGAGGTTCTTCGTTGAGCATTGGGTCTGACCCATCAACACTGTAAGTATCGTTAGCTAGAATCAGAAGGTTGTGAAGAACTGCACACCCCAATATGACGTTGCAAATAGAGTTCGACGTCTTCTGCTCTAGCTTTCCCAGGAGAATCGAAACCTGTTCTTCCGCTGGCCGAAGGCACACTCAACAGCGATTCGTGTTCTTGAGGGGGCTTTATTGTAAAGCCGCATGCGAGGATCGACGGCAGCTTCTTGCTCGGGGAATGCTGTCAGCATATGCCTCCATAACTTGTATCCGGCGTCGCCTATCAGATGTTTGCCTTGTGGCACGAATGTTGATAGTCTTGTACAGATAAATAAGTTATTATCAGAATAGTAGTAGCGCCGATTCAAAGTAGTAACATACCGCTTCTTGACCCCGGAGCCATTCCACAGCGACTGGTCGTTATTAGACCCAGCGCGAATGGAAAGTGAGCGGAACCATCCGCGATGATCGACAATTGCTTGTATATTCACCGCCGGAAAGTTTTCCGGCAGTACCAACCTTCAAAGTCATGCGGCCGGGGAATCTTGATTAGAGTACCGTCAATCGCGCCAACGACGCCAAAGAAGCCGTCCTCGATAGCGGGAATTTCTTCTGGGGAGGGCATCACCACGAGCTTGCGGGACATGGTGCTGAGCACCATCAGAGTGTCGTTGATGTAGTTGACATCGCACATCCTGCAGATGCCCAGCACCGTCGCTGCCTCGTCCAGGGTGTCACCTTGAGCTAAGTACAGTGTGGTGTCGGGAAATCCAGATTTTGGGTAACCCTACACTAGGGATGCCTAAGCTAGACCAGTGGGTACATCGCCAAGTGGATACATCGCCAAGTGGATACACCGCACTCAACAGGAAACGGATTTAAACGGGGATCGCACTTAGCTGGACTCAGCGAAGGACGGACTCAGCGATGGACGGACTCGGCGATAATCGACTCGGCGAAAGTTGGACTCGGCGAAAGTCGACTTGGCGAGAATATGCCTCGAGAGAGATATACCAACGGAGGATATATCAGGATCTGGGTGAAGAGTCGCCGAGAGGTAGGTAAACAGCTCGACACCAAGGGATGGAGCTGAGCGAAGAGTCGCAGGAGATCTGTAACGACTCCATTTCATTAGATATTTGTAAAGGACCGATAGAAGACCATAGGGAAGAGCCCGAAGGGGCTCTCCGAGACATAGAGATAATAATCAGAGCAGAATCTTCTAAGTCCAAGAACAACGTACACTTTTCCGGTAAATCCCTGCGTGGGCTGAATTATGTCTGCCGTCGTTCTCCGAGAGGTATAGCTTGTAGGGGAGCCGTCTGGTAGCGCCAAGAGATCAAGGTCGGTCCGGGGTGGGCACTTCTCGCTTCCAAGCGAAGACAAGTCTCGTCAATTCGACGAGCCGGTGGGTCTGCACAACCCAGGACACCGTAACCTCCTAGCTGGGCGTAATCTGCTCCTAGTGACCTGTAAAAGCGCTCGCGCGCTGCCGTCCATCCTTTGGTGGAAGGCAGAGGGTTTAGCACGGAGACTGCCCCGCTCAGGGAGAGTTTGGAGTTTGGTACTTGTTGGGGACAACAATCAACTGGACCCCGGCTGTGCGAACCGCTAAGGGATCCGACAGGAACCCTGCGCAAGCCCAACATCGCCGACCTGACTCGGCGAATTGTTGTGCTGTTGCGTGGAAGCCAAACTAACGACGTTTTCTGTGAATCACAACATCTCAACTGATTCAGGGGTGTGCTTTGTTTTCGCAGGTACCAAGTACAACCAAGTTAAGAGCAACAAGTGAGAGAAGATGGCCAAGTTTGAGCGACGCAAGCCCGGCGACGGCCGGAGGATCGCCGCTCGACGAGTCGGACTCGACGAAAGCCAGCATTACCGCCGCGGACGCGGAGGCGACGCGTTCCGTCTAGTTTGACGATTTCGACGATAACGAAGACAATGGAAGCGAGGAGGAAGAAGAAGAAGAGAAGGATGATGATGAAGGGACGGAGTATGACGACGTGAAGAGAGTCGCCGATCTCCGTGAAGAAGTCGACGAGTTGTGGCTGCAGGTGACCCGTATGGGAACTCCTCACCCAGTCGAGCGGAACCTCGCAGCGGAACTCGGCGATGACGACGAACAAGACGGGGCTCCGGGTGACCGACCACCGCTTGTTCCGAAGGCCACGAAGAACGCTGAGACACCGAAGGCTAACCGAGTCGTGGCACGAATCGTCGAAGAAATGAAGACTAACAGCCGGTGGATCAACATTCTCGCGCCAATGTACATGTACCAGGCAAAGTGGCCTCAACTCAGCGAAGAATTGGGCCATCCTGTCAACAGCCAAACGATGGACCAACTCGTCGAAGACACAGCGATATTACTCGGAGCAATGGGGTACCGGTTCGGCCATAAGCCGTCGAAACCGGCGCTGACATCTTGGAGTGTGCACACGGTCGGAGTCGAGCTGATGAGATGGAAGCACAAGTTGAAAGACTTGTTCGGGATGCAAGGTGGACACAAGGGACAATTAACCAATGCTCGCCGAGCTGAAGAACTCGACGAAACCAAACTGGCTCCACCACAGCCGCACATCACCGAGCCGTACGTTTTCCCCGAGCCGAACGAAGACCCAGCGACAATTCCGTTACCAAAGACACCCGAGCCGAAGCGTGGTGTATTCCGTAGCACTGAACGAGCACTGTATTTCGCCGACTCGTACATGCAAACTCCGAAGAAAGCCAGCGATCAGCCGGCTCGGCGCCCAATGGCAGAGTTCATCACTGCTGAAGAAGCCGCCGAGCTCCGTCGTTTGATTCGATCGGATGCCGCAGCAATCGCAACCTCCGGAGGTGATGACCAACTCGGCGATGGAGACGACTACCCTGGGTACCGCGATGTCGATGAGTCGCCGCACGACCACATCTGCCAGCTCAGCTTCGACGGAGCTGAAAGCGACTGAGGACAAGTCTTGGAAATTAGACGCACGCGCCGCTTGAGAAGATCACGACCTTTGAAGGGAAGCGCTATCGTTCAGAAGATGCGCTACAATGGATCAAACGCTTCATCTACGAGATGAAGGGGACGTGCAAACGGCAAGATGAGTGGTGTAAACCGTTCTCGCTGAGTCTGGGCAAGGCTGCTAGGGGTGGTTCCGGCGGCTACCCAAGAAGACTCAGCGAAAGTGGAGTCTACGCAGCGAAGCCTTCCTGGACTACTACTGCTCGCAATTCGACCAGTCGGCGCGAGCCCGCTACTACTTAGCAAGACGCAGGGAGAATGAACATGTCTGCGACTTCTTGCTGCGATTGAGTGGCTACGCACCACCCACATCCAGTACGAGAAGGGTGGAGCTGACGCCGCAGACCACGTCGAACATTTCCTGCTTAATTGCGGAGACGACGACATCATGGATCTACTGTACCCACAACGACTCAGCGATATTACGAAGGTCGAGAAGGTGATCAATCAGCGATTGCTCGGAGGAAAGCGCAAGAAACAACGCGATCGTCTGAGCACAAGCCGCAGTAAGGACGCCAAACGAGCTGAGAAGAAGGGAGAACAAAATCGCCGAGTCGACTCCAAGAAACAGCAGGATGAACGCCGTGGTCGACAGGGTGAAGACAGCAGTCGCCGAGTTACGCTAGCAGACGCGTCAATCGACGACCTGTGGGCAGCACTCGACACTCGCCGAGCTACGGAAACACCGACCTCTAAGACTCGTCGAATGGAGAAAGCGACGCGAGCGAAGTTCTCAACCAAGACGCGGAAGAAGATTCGGAATACATCGACGCCGGTAATACGACTGGAGACTCCAACCGATATCAGCAGAACTCGTCGAATCCAAAAGGACAAGCTAATCGCCGAGACGGGTCCCTAGAGCGGAAGACATACGGTCCGTGTGGATCTTGCGGAGCAGCAGGTCACGATGCACACTTCTGTCGCCGACGCTGCAAGTTCTGCAAGCAAGTGCACGAAGTAGGCCAGTGCGAACTCTTCCGACGCTTCGAGAAACTCGCCAAGTTCGTTGAGACGTCAGTCGACAAGTCCATTGTCCCGGACGATCTTCAGGACATCTACTCGTCGAGCCATTTAAACTAGTGGGCTCACCAACCATGACTGGGTTGGACAAACAACGGGCTGCCACACTCAGCAGAACCAGCAGTCGAAGCAAACTACGTGTTTGATTTTGTTGGAGAAGCGCAACGGCCCGACGAGTGGAGTGAGAGTGAGAATGATGAAGAAAGTGGACAAGTGGATGTGGACGAGAACAGCGAGCTCGGCGAGACGAATGAAGACGAAGACCAAGCGATTGGAAGTATGGACGGAACTCAGCGACCGATGATCTCGATCGGTCAAACCAAGAGATGGAAGTTGCTCCCTGGTGAGCGATTGGGTTGGTGGTCATCGAGGAAATTTGATCGCCGAGTGAGAATGCGAGCTCTAGTGATGGGGGCTGTGAATGATGAACGGACGAAGATCTTGTTGGACACCGGGGAAAACGTGTCATCTGTGACCGAAGCGTTCGCAAGGAAATTGCGGCTGAGGCGACTGACCAACGATGACATGAAGATCGATGTCCAAGGAATCGCCAAGTCAAAGGTGGCGACCACCTCTCGCGCAATCGTTAAGGTTACGCTGGGGCGGGAAGTAGTTTACGAATTTGAGGTGTGGATCATGCCTCATCATGCCGAAGTCGACCTGATCTTGGGTATCGACTTCATGATACCAGCCGGTATCAGGCTGGACTTGTACAGCTCGATGGCAAAACTGTCCGATGAAGGCGTGGTGCTATTAATCAAGTCGTCGAGAGACTTAGATGACACGGAGTACGGCGGAGAAGTGATTGGAAGCCCACGAGAGACATTGGACATCATGAGCAGAGAAATCGCTTAGTTCAAGTTGAGACGGAAGCATCCCAGCGAATCGACGCATGAGCCGTGGGTTCGACAATTGAAAGGGGTGATTCCGACAGTCGAGCACAACGCTGCTGGACGAGCCGTACGGGTCTTGCTGACGAACATCACCGCACGCCTAACGTGGTGTCCAGCCCATTTTCCAGTGGTTCTGTGGATGCCTCACGGTGTACTGCCTCGGGATGATGGTGATGTGCGGGTGAACTCAGCGAAATATCGCGACTGGCAAGTGCTGGCCTACGAGGGCGCTCTCGACCGACTCCTACGGAACGAACAACGGCTATATATGGAATGGCTTAGCCGACAGCCTCCCGCTGTCGAAAGGCCACAGTACAAAACACCGACGGCTATAAAACCAAGATCCATCCACCTAGAGGAGGACGATGCCCGTGAATCGCTAGAAATCGACGAGCTTGACGAAGATCCGACAGGTGTGTCTAACTCAGCGAGCGGAGAGGCACCTCAGACTGACGTCATGGAGGGAGACTCGACGAAACCCGACGATTCGACCATCTCGGCGAAGCAAACTGACGATTCTCTAATTGACACAACGGAAAGAAGCGAATGGCAGCAGCCGCCATTGGATCAGCAAGACTCGGCGATAACCGCTGTCCATAGCGAGGAGCATCGGAAGCGATGCAATACCCAAATGGACAGGGGTGACCAGTGGGACCTTGGCGAACGTGACCCTGTTCGACACACTCCTTGGCTACAGGAGCCAGGACTCGTCGAATGTGACGAGTTGGAAGTGTCAGACACTCCATTAAACAAGGACCCAGCAGAAGACCTTCGGTTGCGGTTCCTCGCAGCCGCTGAAGAACTCGAGATGCGCCTCTCGACGGCTGACGTCGTTCTCGAAGACGGGTCAGAACTCGCCGAGTTTGAACACTGGTCGAGCGATGAAAGTCTAACAGATTACGCTCATGAGCTCGCTTTTTGCCTGACCTGACGGAGTCGTTATCAACGGTTCTAGACTACGAAGGTCACAACGTTATATCTCCAGCGCATGATGTTCGACAGCAGAAGAAGCTCGTCGAAACCTTGAAACGTCATGAAAATATCATGATCTCGAGGGGAAATGCGCTTCCACCACCGGCATACGGAGTGGTCTGCGATATCGACGTCCAAGGGCACGAACCCATCAAGCAACGATCTCGGCGAGTGCCGCTGAAGAAATTGAGCAAACTCTATGAGCTTTTGAAAGCTCTGCTTCAGGCAGGGCTCGTGTCATTTTCGAAGAGTCCTTGGGCCTCGCCTATCATGATCGTCATGAAAAGAATGGTGTCGACATTAGGCTTTGCATCGACTATAAGCTGGTGAATGAAATTACAGTCAGCATGGAATATGCAATGCCGCTGGTCGACGACCTGCTAACGGAACGCGAGAGCTACTTGTGGTTCTGTTCCTCGACGCTGCTAGTGGATTCTGGGCCGTAATGATGACTCGACGAGCTCGCGAGATTTCAGCCTTTGTGTGTGCCTAGGCCACTTCGAGTGGCTGCGCACGCCGTTTGGGCTTAAAAATGCTCCCATGATCTACCAGCGACTCATCGACAATGCTCTCTGGGGTTACATGCAATCAAGTGGTGGCTGGGCGACATTCGCCGAGAAGATGTGGCTCGCTGAGGCTGCAGCAACAGCTCAGCGAAAGAAACGACCATCCCGGCTAACGCAAGGGGCCGATTCGATGAGTTTAAGCACCAAATTTGAAGCCGACTACCGATCTCTCGGCGAGTCTGACCCGCTACAAGAGCTCATCAACAGCCCTGAAAATGACATGTTCAGTACGAGTGAACCAGACGAGTCCCAGCTAATTCCGGTCTTTGGTCGACGATCGTTTGTCGACGATATCTGTTTGGAGGTGCAACCTTCGACGAGTGCCTCAACACGCTCGACCGGTTGTTGACCCGATTCGCCGAGTGCAGAGTCAGTGTGAGTTTCACCAAGAGTATTTTCGTCCAGCCGATGGTCGACTTCCTGTCCCACAAAGTGACAGCCGACGGAATTGCTGCGGATCCCAAGAAGCTGGCCGCGATCGCTGAGCTTCCTTCCCGTCAGCGAAAAAGGGATGCAAGCATTCCCTGGCGCACTCAATTACTACAGCCGGTTCATCCAAAACCTAGCGTTGTATGGAGCTGTGCTTTATAAGCTGAAAGAAGATGACTTCGGTAGTGGAAGTGACTTATCGACCGCCAGAGCTTCATTCGCTGAGCTAACGCGGAAGATGACAGAAGCGCCTATTCTAAGGCACTTCGACTCAGCGAAAGACGTCCATGTCATGGTCTTTGCCAATGATTGGGCGTTGAGTATCACCCTGATGCAGATGCATGATGGGAAACTGCACCCAGTCCGCTTCTGTGGCCGAGTGCTGAAAGAGAGTGAGGTCAACTACCACCCAACTGAGCGAGAAGTGCTTGCGTTGCTTCAATTGCTGAAGATATGCTATACGCTGGTGGCGGGCAAGACCATCCATGTCTACACCCGGTTATCCACGTTAGAGTGGGTGTTCTCGTCGAAGACATTGTACGGGCGATCAGTGAGCTTCGCCGTCCTGCTTTCTCCTTACCACATAAAAATTAAACGGGTGCGAGAGCGGGATATCGAATTCGCTCAGCTGTTGCAAGGCTCTATCACTCCACACATTGGACTCGACGAGTCGTTAGCACACATTGTACCACCATCTAAAAACTCGGCTAGTGTCCGTTTGGACCCAGAATTGCTTTACGCGCACGTACTACACGACTTTGAAGGATACGTCCTGTCTTTCGACGGGTCGGCGAAGACGGAGAAGTATGGCGGCTATGGTAGTTGCTCGTGGGTCTTGTGGCGGTTGCCGATGTGGGACATTGTGATCGCTGCGAATGTTCACCTTTGGAAACCACGGTCAATATCGCCGAGAACTCCGGAATGAATAACGGCGTCATCGCGGCCCTTGACCGGGGCATCACCGACCTTATTATAGTCGGCGATTCCAGGCTCGCAATCCAGCAATCCATGGGGGTGATCGCATGCAGGAAGGAGACGTTGCAAATTCAGTTGGCGCGCCATAAGGAACTCATCGATCGCCTCAACTCAGTACGCTACCTCCATCTAGTCCGATGCTACAACCCAGCGGCGGATACGTTAGCCACGGAAGCTCTAGAAGCGAAAGCTGGGCGTGTCATTCTTAGCGGTGACCGCAAAGCTGAGCTAAAGACGTTGAACCGGATACAGGAGAAGCTGTAAGTAGGAGAAAGCTCGACGAAGGAAGCAGAAGAAGTCCCTCCTCAAGTCTCAGCGATTACTCGAAGTCAAACTCAACCAGTTCGCCGATTTCGATTCGCCGAAGACGAAGGACAAGACCCAGCGAGCGAACCGGCACCCGACGTTCTAGTAGAGCCCGAATCGCCGAGTCTACCCGACAATGATAACCCAGTCGACGAGTTCGAAATGGAGTACCACCCTCCAGAAGCTCAGCAAGTAGCTCAGAACGTCAGGAACTGCCAAGTGCTGAAGATGTCAACCCTCTAGTGGTCCAAGCTGAGCGACGAGGCCGGATATCAACGCCGCAAGACGAAGAATGTCAATGGTCTGACCAGAAGAAATATTTGCGAGGTGAATTCGATGAACTCACTCGGCGAAGAGACAGCGACGCTGGAAAAGTAGCTGATAATTTTGTACTCAGCGAGGACGGCCTACTGTACTACATGAGTCGTCGCAGAGAGCGAGGAAGACCCGACGAGCATAACACGAACTAAGAATGGTAGTGCCGACCACACTGATCGACGAGGTCTTGGCGAATTGCCATAACTCCATCGAAGGAGGACATCAAGGCATCGTTAGGACTTATCACCGGGTGAAAGCCGACTACTATTGGATTGGTCTGTATGCCGACGTGGTCAAGCACGTGCAAGCCTGTGAAGATTGCAACACCAGTAAGAGTAAGCCTCAACTTCGCGGATATTCGGCAGGTAACGTCGTTTCCGATCGACCTTTCCAGATTGTGTTAATGGACTTCGTTATACCCTTGCCGAAGACTCATCGAGGAAACACGGCTCTCCTGCTATTCCAAGATCACTTCACCGGGTTTGTCATCGCTAAGGCAATGAACGATACTGGGGCACTCGAGTGGCTAAAGCATTTGAAGAGTGCGTATTCCGTCGATTTGGCGCACCATCGCTCATCCGACACGACCGAGACCCAAGATTTATGAGCGAAGTCTTTCAGACTTTCTCGGAGATGATGCAGTTGAGGTCTCGAGCTACACTGATCTACCGACCACAAGCGAACGAACAGCAGGAACGAAGTGTGAAGACCATGATACAACGGTGCGCGTCTACGTGGAAGACCCGCTTCAAGCTGACTGGGACGACATCGCTGAGAAACTGGTCTACGCCATCAACAATTCGAGCGGCGAGAAACGCCATTTTACTTAGTACTCAGCTGGGACGCTCAGTCAACACTTAAATCGATGACATCTTCCATTCGCCGAGTCTCGAAAGACTCCGCAAAACAAACCACCTCAGCGAAAGCCACAAAATGGCGTCGAGAGGCTAACCGACAACGGGAAATAGTGCTCAAGCTAGCTTATGAGTACCAGCTGAAGGAAAAGTCCCGGCGATCAAAGGAACACAACGACTCGCTGAGTCGGAACGAGCAGAAAGTCATACCGAATGACTCGATGAGCGAGGAGACAGCTGAAGCAAACAATAGCGACGGACTCACCGAGCCAAAACTGTCTCTGTTCAAGATTGGAGACCAAGTCTGGCTGTTCATGGAGCGTGTCAAACCAGGACTGAAGAAGAAGTTAGCCCATCGGTGGCATGGTCCGTTCCGGATCAAGCAGAAGATCGAGGAGTTCGCCAACGAGCTGGAGTTGCCAGACAAGAGCGGCCACCGGTTCTATCCAGTAGTCCACGTGTCCAGACTGAAGAAAATGACTGAACTCGGCGAAAGGCCTACGACTTCGCTAGTCAAAGGACTCAGCGAAACCGATCGATTGGATTTCGACGAGGAACTGCTGCCAGAAGACAGCTGGGAAACTGACGAGCGGACTGGTCGATATGAAGTCGAAGCTATCCTTAAGGACGAAATGCCACTCTCGACGAGTACGGACCAAGCCCAACGCCGGTTTCTGGTAAAATGGATGGTCTATGACGAACCCAGCTGGGAACCACTGTCGCATTTATCGTGTGGAGGTCTTCTCTTCGACTATCCTCAACAAAAGAAACGTGAAAATCGTCTGCTTTCGCCGACTTTTTCTTGGAATGCAGACGTTGGCGACTGCGTCAATCTCGCTCGCTGAGACGAAAATTGGAGTCTCCGGGAACTTGGCGAGAACTTGTTGGCATGGATGAGACGGATTAAACACATCCATCCACTTCCGAAGCCCATCGAGAGTAGTTGACGTCGGCGCCACACTATACTTGCCTCCGATATCGAGCATCTTGACCGGGGAACGACATGCCAACATTTTCGTCCAGCAACGAGCGGACCCATAATGAAAGAACTTCACGCTACGAGTCTGACGCATCGAAGGAGTCTCGTAAACCTCACGCGCAACAACGGTGCAAGCAAATCCACCATACCAGGGTCGTCAGAGACTGACTTGGCAAAGGAACGCTTGGAGTCTTCTTGGACGATCTCGACGAGTTGGAACCTGCCGAACGCTTAGAGGAAGCCGGTGCCTTGCCCTTTGTAGGCGACTTGGCGACAGGAGCAGCTGCTCGTGCCGATTTGGGTCCCGAAGCCTTAGGCTTGGTTGCCTGAGAGACCGGGGCAACCTTGCTCGACGATTGGGACCAGAATCATTAACGATCGATGAGTTCTTGGCTTTCTTGGCGGTCTGGCGAGAAGACTTGGGAGCTGCTCGCTTCTTCGACGAGCCCTTCGATCGAGGAGCCGGCGCGCTGTCTCGCTTGACAGAATGTGTAGCTTTTCGACGAGCATCTGCATTGCTCTGTAGCTTGCCACGTGGAGGCGCCCGGTCCGAGGGGATCACGGTGCTAGCTGTCGATGAACAGCTATCTTCAGCTTCGACATCCTTAAGGAAATCTCGATGAGACATCCCGTTCGATGAGCTCACAGGAGAACCAACCAGTGACGACTGAGAAGTAGACAGTGAATCGCTGGTCTGTCTCAGTGGGATCCCAAGCTCAACGTCACCAGAGGGGACGACCCCGCCACCTTCGGCGAAGCTGGACTAGGTGAACCATCCAAAGCATCTTCGTCAAGGACGTCTAACTCGGCGGGAACAGCCTGAGTAATCCAAGCAGAATTCTTTGCTGCTGCTCAGAGGAGCGACGTCGAGGGAGCCGAGATGAGGAGACACCGTAGGGCTAGTCGAAGCTGGAACGGAGACTACGGAACTCAGCGTAGGAGTCGCCACGGAAGTAGACGAACTCGACGAGACCACTGCTGGAGCCGAATCTATCGACGAGTCAGTGAAGGCCACAGATCCAGATGCTGGACTCGGCGAAGAACTTATACGACCGAGCGAAGCGCTCGTGACCAGAGATAAACTCACCAAAACGGTGGACGAACTCGCCAAGTCCGGATCGACGGAGCTCGACGAGTCTGCCCCAAGATCGGGTGGCTCGTCGATGTGAACGTCGGTCTCATCGACTTCGACCGGAATCTCGTCGTAAGGAGAACTCAGCGAGTGTCGCTGGGGATAATAACCGCTCGAATTGGCACGGCTAAGACCAGCCGCCGGAGAGCGGAGACGACACCGCCCTGGAACAGGCAGCGAAGGCGCATGCTCAGCGACCATTTCCGCCCCGAGCAAAGGCGTCGATGCGTCGAAACCCTACGGGACGCACAAACTCGCCGCGAGACACACTCTTTGACCGGCTCCACCGAGGGCCGACCGCCGTCAGATTCGCTACCGACGGAGACGTTCGGCCGGAGTCAACGTCTTCAGTGGTGCGCTCCTTAGCTGAGAAACCGAACGATGTCTCCGGTAGCGCGACGCCGACTTGGACCGTTTGTGGCGGGAAGAGCTCGGCGAAGGTCCAGATGATACCGCGGGGAAGGACAGAGAAACCGACAACGATGCACTCGCTGGGTAGCATTCGCCGAACCCGCTGAAGCTGGAATGGCAGTGCCCGAACACAACCCGGTCGACGAGCTCGCTGGACGGAGCGAGAGAGTGACGTCACAGGACCGGCGCGATGAACGAAGTTTAAGCGACTCGGGAAGCGTTCGGTGAGTAGCCGACAGAGACGAGCATTAATTTGGAGGTCCCTGGGATCCAGCTAGACCAGTGGGTACACCGCCAAGTGGATACATCGCCAAGTGGATACATCGCACTCAACAGGAAACGGTTTTAAACGGGATCGCACTTAGCTGGACTCAGCGAAGGACGGACTCAGCGATGGACGGACTCGGCGATAATCGACTCGGCGAAAGTTGGACTCGGCGAAAGTCGACTTGGCGAGAATATGCCTCGAGAGAGATATACCAACGGAGGGGATATATCAGGATCTGGGTGAAGAGTCGCCGAGAGGTAGGTAAACAGCTCGACACCAAGGGATGGAGCTGAGCGAAGAGTCGCAGGGAGATCTGTAACGACTCCATTTCATTAGATATTTGTAAAGGACCGATAGAAGACCATAAGGAAGAGCCCGAAGGGGCTCTCCGAAGACATAGAGACAATAATCAGAGCAGAATCTTCTAAGTCCAAGAACAACGTACACTTTTCCGGTAAATCCCTGCGTGGGCTGGATTATGTCTGCCGTCGTTCTCCGAGAGGTATAGCTTGTAGGGGAGCCGTCTGGTAGCGCCAAGAGATCAAAGTCGGTCTGGGGTGGGCACTTCTCGCTTCCAAGCGAAGACAAGTCTCGTCAATTCGACGAGCCGGTGGGTCTGCACAAACCAGGACACCGTAACCTCCTAGCTGGGCGTAATCTGCTCCTAGTGACCTGTAAAAGCGCTCGCGCGCTGCCGTCCATCCTTTGGTGGAAGGCAGAGGGTTTAGCACGGAGACTGCCCCGCTCAGGGAGAGTTTGGAGTTTGGTACTTGTTGGGGACAACAATCAACTGACCCCGGCTGTGCGAACCGCTAAGGGATCCGACAGGAACCCTGCGCAAGCCCAACATCGCCGACCTGACTCGGCGAATTGTTGTGCTGTTGCGTGGAAGCCAAACTAACGACGTTTTCTGTGAATCACAACACCACAACAGCATCGTCAGGGCGGCACGCTTGTGCTTGGCGTTGAGGGCTGGGTGGCAAGTTGTTGAGCTGTAGATAGCCTGGTAGGTATAGAAAAGAACGTTTATCACACCGCAGCTTCTTTCTAAACCATCCTGCCTTCTTTGCTTTTATTGCTTGCTCGAACACTGTAGAGTGAAACGTTGAGGTGTTTGATGGTGCCGCTCGAAGGCCGCGTTGGTCCGCAACCGACACGATAACGGCGGACGCGCAAGCGACAACAATGGCGCAAATTACGGCGGTCACTCTTCCATCGCTAGCACAAAATTCTCTGGCTGGCACACGTTGTGCTGGTGTTCCGAGAACTCGTGTTCCGGGCCACGAAATTGTCAATTTGGTTCAATGTACCATTTTTTGTAACTAATAGAAATGCTCGAAATGGAAAGTTTCGGAACGCATTCTTCACCCCTAAACCAGCACCAGAGGGATTGCCAATCTCGGACGACAAAGATACTCTTCTCCAATTGTATGGTTTGCCCAACCCTGTTGCTGCTCTCAATACCAAAAGTCCAAGGAAGATACAAACCAAATAGATGTACTTCTGACTGCATTTCGTCTTCGTCAAACAATTTTGGACGAGTCAAAGACAGAGCTCAATCAGCTGCTGATCCACCTGTACTACCAAGTGCAGAACCTTACTCGTCTCAGGGCGCTGTTAGCAAAGTCCTTCCACAAGAACGTTTTCGTTCGATATACAGCTCAAGCACGTTTTCGAGAGGCATCATATATACCAGAGATGCAAATGCTGATGCATCCCTCATCCAAGAACCAAGACAAACATCTCGCCAAGATGGTCTAGCTTTGTAACGAGCAGCTGATTATTGATCCTGAGCAACCGTACCTTCGACTGGATGAACAAACTGTTGAGCGCAACGTAGCATATGTGAACGAAGCCGTGATGAATCGTATGCGAGCTTTCATGATTCAATTTTGAAAGGAAATTCTCTTTTTCTCAGTACGCGACTCAGTCAGGTCCGCTTCTACAGATTGCAATTTGCAACACCAAGTGCATCACAAGCCCAACGAATCCTCCAACACCAAGTGAACCCAAGCCAGAATTCCAAATTCTTCGTCTCCAATATATTGGTTTCGGTTGAGATCTCCAGGACGCGCCCACGACTAGGTACCGCTGGGAGAGTTTCTTTAAAGGGTGCGGCCTTGTAGGAAGAATACGACTTTTCTCAACAACCAATGAATGCAAAGTAGTCGTTTCAAATTATCAAGTAACTCCGAACCTGTAACCCCGAGCAACTTCAAACCACGATCAATGGTTTGAATGCTGGAAGGATCTGACCACAAACCAATATGTCCGGTAATTTTGGTTTGGAATTTATGTAATTTACGAGCAAACCAAATTTGTGGGAGTTTCGTGGTTTGGTTTGTAGGGTTACTTAGAAATTGTATTACATGCCAATTTAAGGTACACCTACAAATACACTCAGTCTTTAAACTACGCTATTCCAGCCACTTGGCCCCTGCAGACCAGGAGCTCGTGAACAGCCGTTCACTTAGAGTTTGTTTACTCTCGAAGCTACGCTTCCTCAAGCAGGTTGCTTGTGTGACCCCCGTCACACATATGATCAACGTTCATAAATGATCATGAGCGTCCTTGACCACCTAAGCCCACTTTCGACGTCTTTTGCTATCACATATATCGTCAATTTTAGTTTTCAATCTCTTCCAACCTGTATATAGCAGTCCTAGACTTTAGCCCAAAAATTTCCGCCGCCTAGGTAACACTTACTCTGCTCTCGAGCTCAACGAGTACACGATCCTTCAGCCCGTTAGTATACGTGCTGCGGCGGCAACGTGAGTTTGTCGGATTATCTGCACCACCTGTGGTCTCACTCGCATCTTCTTCCGCCGCGCCCTCCTCGTCGCTAAGCTGCAAACAAAGATCTAGGTCGTCTATGTCAGCTTCGTCCGGGATGACCCCCAGGTGTTGTTTCTGGCAGTACTTGTACCGGTACTATGGTACAGATTCCGCCCACTACACCTTTTCCACTTCAAAGTGGCAACACTACAGTGCAAAGTGGTGTAAAGTAGCGATGTAACAGCCGATTTTCAGAAATTATTTTAAAAAAATTGACTTTAGATCAAAGTGGCTGCTGTCCAATGTAAAGTGGTTGGCTGTGGGATCAAACACAAAGTGCTGGTTGTGACGACACACCAGAGCTCATTTTGCGCCCATGATGCCAAGCGAACCAAGGCCCACGTTGGCAGCGCGCACTCGCATGCTTGACGCGTTGAAGCAGGGGCAGGACTGGCTTCTCGTGGCCCACCACAACGCCATCCCGTCCACCACCACCCGCCGCATCATTGACAGTGGCTCACCAGAGCTAAAAGGAGAAGGGGGTCGCGCGCTTCTAACGTGAACTGCACGCCAGTGATCGAGATGGCACTGGTAGACTACGTCGAGGATAACTGTCTGCTCACGCTGGTGCAGCTACAGCGGATGGTCGCTTTAGACTTCGACGTCAGCTTGAGCACGTCTCTGATCAGCCAGAAGCTGTGTGGAAAGCTGTACACAATGAAACAGGTGATATTTCCTAACCTGTTATCGCTATTGTTCTTACTGATGGTTTCTGTCTGACATCGTATATACAGGTCCGGATTGAGCCGGTTACATGTAACAGTGAAGAGAACATCGAAAAGCGGCGCGTGTTTGCCGAAGCTCTGCTCAAGCATGATCGTGAAGGTGCTTTTATTATCGATTACGATGACACGAACTTCAACCGGTACTGCAAGCGGCTGAAAAGGAGGGCGCTGCAAGGTGAGCGCGCTGTGGTGAAGCTGCCGGCGTCCAAGGGCAAGAATCTGCAAGTGCAATACGCTGTGTCGACGGAGATTGGTCTCGCGCACTAGCTACCCAACGTGCAAGCATCATGATGAACTCTAATGCCGCCTTCGTCGATGCTATTTACGAGACTGTGAAAGCGCATGATACATACCAAACTGACTTTTCGGGTAAGCCAATTGTGACTGTATTGGATAACGCGCCAGCGCATAGCCAGGCAGAGGACCGGGTGCGTCAGCGCAGCGGCTTGGTGCTGCTGCGTATAGGCCCTACTCGTCAATGTGCAACCCCATTGAAGGTAAGCATGGCCTAATGTGTGCTGCTGTTGTTTACTTACTTTGTATGATGTGCTGTGTATAGGCTGCTTTAGTGTCTTGAAGGCCAAGATCAAGACTACTTGGCTCTGAGCCACGACGAGATGCTGGGTGCTCCTCGCGGACAAATGCAAGAGCGCCGCATGCAGCTTCTCGAGAAAGCAGCTGAGAATTGCATGCCTTGCATGACTCTGAGACTTGTCAGCATAATGGCTCGCCACTGCGCCGTCACAGCAGCTAAACGCTCCGAGCCAATGGAGTACGGAAAGAAGCCATTTGAGCAGGACAAAATCCCTCTGCTCTGGATTAAAATTCACTATACTTTTGTGAAATTTGGATGTTCGAATTTTTGACCTGAACCGTTTTGAATTGCACTAGGACCACTTTGAAGTGGCAAATCTGTATAATAACTGGCACACACAGTATTTTTATACCCCTTGTAAACCAGTACAAACAATGTATCAGTTTTTAAACTAACAAGGCTTGCCTGTAGCAGCCCGCCAAGTTCACCCCCTTCCTTACAGTTATCCAGTGTAAGTGTAGCCATATCTCAAATCATTTAGGATCCGAAGTTAATCATCCAGAACCGTTAACAAGCGCTTATTTCGCATGAATATTCTACAGCTAACGACGACTCTATTTGCAGTACAGCATTCCTTCCACTGCAGATAAGTTTTTCAACGATACCCCGTGGTTAAATTGAAGCAAAAATTCCGACCGACCGACGGACCGGCCGAATATGATGTTGTCTAAATTTATGGACTGTGTGGCACACCTCAAATAACGGGTCCCCCTTTGACGCAAATCGTGTTTGTCCATGTTCCGGGAAACAGGTGTTGACAGGGTCCCTGTTTTGGGAAATACCCCCTTTCCCTGCTGAAATGTCAGTACAGTACATCCTTACACCAAACTACAGCCACGTTTCAGTACATACAAGGCTTCTATTGGACAGTAATTACACTCGAATAGAAGGTCACTTAAAAGTCATTCCAAACTAAATGTACAGGTTAACGTTTACAATAGCGCCTGACAGACAGACTGCTTTGAGGCTGAGTGGCTGGGCTTTTCACGACTAACCTGGAAGCGGTCACGCTGTTTAGACAGTGATGCTAAGTATGATAGTTTCGAAACAATTTAGAGCCCCCTAGCTATCCTAAAATCTATTTTTATTATAAGGTAACAATACTGCATCTGCAGAAGTGTAACATTACTGTACACTGCCGAAGTGTAACACTTTTGCAAGTTGAGTATGTGTCGCACTTCTGCACGCTGCAGGTTTGTTACACTTTCGCACATTGCAAAATTGTTACACTCCTGCACATTGCACAATTAAAATACTTCTGCACAATACGCAAGGCGTACAAGTGGCAAACCGGAGGATAGAGATGCATGTTAGACGATCATTGAAGGAATCTTAGGCTTAAACCTCAAGATAGCAGGTATGAAATGTCATGTCTGCTAGAGGTGCTATCTGCGTTGTCTACTGCAACCTGATCATTCCGCTCATCTGTAGACTGTGACGCCAGGGTAGCGATACCACGGGGAGCACAATTCTTCCAACACTAACGTTTGCAAATTGTTCGGAACTTGCGTAATTGGTACAAGTTGCAATATTGTGCCCTGTTTTCTGATTGCACCCGCGACACGTATACGTTTTTCCTCCAGTAGCTTCACCCGAACTACGGATTCTCCTTTTCTTTGGCCGTCCTGCGTGTCGATAAAATGGAGACGGTAGGATACTGTGATCCTTTGAAATGGTGCTGTCGACGACAATGACAACGTTCGAATTCGCAAAACGCTTCTGTAAGTCTGAACTGAGTAGGCAGGGTAGACTCTCGATCGTTCTCACCAATACTGCGAAGTACCGCAATTAAATGTGGGCACGGGATTTTAAACTGGTCGAAAGTTGGACACGAACATGTTAACGTGTCAACATCAACTCTTGTTGTGACCCAAATACTCTCCGACTAACAAAATATTTTGTGTTCGAGCAGCAATGCACCCAATACGATCCTGCCCCTTTTCGCTCCTCATCACGCAATTTGGTGGCATATGGTGTATACATTCGTTCGGCGTCACTCCATGCAGTCACTAGCTTTCGACGTGCTGTCGCAGATGCCATCATAGATAGCATTTCCTCTTGAAGCATTCTAAACGGCGTGGAATCTCTAAGTCCATTTGTTAGCATAACGTTGTTGTCACTCTCCACAAAATTTGTAGAGCGCCAGCCAAATAAAGGTGCAGGCACGTGTCTGCACGGATGCTCCGAAGCAAAACCACGTAAATTAGCCCACAAACACCAGTGTATAGGCGGAATTGCTTCGATGTAGTCTCTAGTTTCTGTGCCGTAGTTATTTTCAATGGTATCCTGAGCCTCCGTATACTTATCTTGTGTGTCTGCAGATTGTACGTTTAAAACAAGATTTTCAATCTTCTTTCCTCTAATCTTGCAGTGATCATGTACGTTCCGAATTATATGGACTGTGCAAAACTTTAAATTGAATCGGATTCCACCAGCCACTAGCTTGTCCGAGGCGCCACGAATATGACCGCGATCGCAGCAAAGGGGTATCTTGTCGAAATTCACTCCAGCAGAGACACAATTCTCCATAAACCACATAATGTTGTCTTCGTTTTCCGTGTGCACTACTGCAAATGCCAACGTGATATTGACATTAATGCCTCATTCTAGGCATGAGTACCGTGAAAACCCAACATGGGTATACACGAGATTGCAGAGCCCAAAGCTACGAAAGCACGAAAGAAGCGATCCTCTGTGTCTAAATCCAGGGCTACTCGTGAACCAGGATTACGACTCTCAAATTGCTCCAACAGAGAAGGAATGAGGGCGAAAGACTTGCCCCATTCCACATCCTGTTCATCTATAACAGCATCTTTGGCTCTATACAATACCGATTTCAGGTCTTGGAGATTGATCTTATCCCTCTCTAATAGCAGACCTTGAACGTGTCGTCTACTGCTTTTTATTCGCTGCGAATACGCTCGTAAATGTTTGGAGTAGCTGCAGTTGCCGCTGTGAAGCTTTCCTGAACGACGTACAAGAATCAGAGTGATTGTTGTTCAGGGATGAAACAAAGTACTCGCATTTGTTTTTCGAAATTGCCCTCCTGTACACGGCAGCTAACCACGAGCATCGAACCGAGTCACTGCATTGGTACACCGCCGATTTCTCTCCACCGTTCGGCCGTTTAGAAATTCGCTTGTCGATGTTGAAGTTGTAGTCCTTCATGAAATACGTAGCCACTTTCATGGACGCAAATACTTGTCCTTCCCTAAGTTCTGTAGCTCCATAAACGCTACCAAGGTCTATCAGAACCATTAACACGTCTGTTCACCTTGCTGAGTTTATTTGAAATAAACGTAAACGTAAACGCAAAGCAACACCAAGGCACAGATCGACACGATATTTTATTTTTAACGCTTCAACCTCACCGTCCTTAACTCATATTGTTTCGTTTCCTCCAAAGTCAGGGCTTCAACAGTATCTCATCTGGATAACCACTGTCTTTTAGCCGAAATGGTACTGTTGGCTGGCCATGTTTCGCACACACGAACCAGTGTTTTTCGCGGCGACTGTCTTGTCCTGAGCAAGCCTCTTGCTACCGCGAACTGGAGATTGCAAAGTATCTTGAGCTCTCTTGCACTTGGTGCTGTCATTTCGAGTAGTCGTTATTATCGGCGTCAACATCATCGAAACAGCCCGTTCAAAATTGATACCCCACACCAGGATACATACCCCAGTAATTTGAGAATTTGGGGCGATGCACTTCCTGGTTCGAAAGCACCATTTCAAATTGAGCATTGTCGCGAATACCCGGGGTCTTGTTCCAAAGAGGAAAGTTGATTAATGAGCAAAGTTATTCAGGTAGAGGAAGCAAACTACGGCAGACTACGACCCGTTCGTAGGTGTGTTCTAGTGCTTCCGCTCATGCAGCGTGGCGGACGCGTGTCGTGTACCACTAGAAGCCACCTGACGCATGCCTTGATCGAGTGAACTCCCACGAGGATCGTCCATGCTTCCTCATAGGCAGCAAGGCACACTCAGCAAGCTGCTATTCGACGTATCGGATGTTGACGCTCCACAGCAGCCCGAGCTTGATCATAATCCGCCGACAAGCATTAATGTCGCTTGATTTCTTCTTGAAAGCTCGTAGCGAGTCGCTAGCATCATTGACTGTCTTTTTGGACACATCAACGGCTTCGCGAGCTTCAAGTGCAGAATACAGCAGAAGTTGGGATCGTGTAGCCGCCATGTGGTCGCTAATGTCCTGGGTCAGCGCTAAAACGTTGCTTCGAACGTTTGGTGGGAGGATTCCTGCAAGCTGAGCTCCAAGACACTCCACAATGGCAGCTGCGTATGCCACCGTGCGCTCAGCATCACTGTTTCTGACTGACATTGCCATTGCCGATAGCTCAGCAGTCAGGGCTGCGTGTACAATAGAGCCAGAAAGTTCATCGTGTTCTTCAAACAGCTTCTTCAGAGGTCCGTCCTCTTGAGGCGAAAGTGCTATTGCGGGTGGCGGCATAGCATCTTGGAGGACCGTAGGTGTAGCCACTCCACGAGAACGGTGAGGGTAATGCGCAGCCTCCTGTCTTTCGTCCAGCACCCCGTCCGGTGCCTCTCCTAGCGGAAAGTCGTCGTCATGCGTGCTTTTCAAATACGCCTCGCGTTCCTCTTGAGGTAGAGCCCCCACCGTTTACGCAGCTGCTTGCCCGCGCGATTCCCCAGTCAGGTCTTGGTCGTATCAGCACCATGCACAGCTGCTAGTTCGTCCTGTGCAAACACCTTGGCTTGGGCAGAGGCTCCTTGAGGGAGCTGAGAGACCCACGCGAAGAATGATCGGTGGAATCGCATTGCGAAGTGCGATCAAACGCAAATGAGGGTTAGAAATGTGGTTCACCCCAAATTGAGAGTTGGGTCTAGTGGTGGTTCATGACCTCCGTGCAGGAAATGGTTCGAGCACGTTGACGCTGTTGACTGTTAATTTAAGTGTATCATTGCACAAGTAACGGTTGAACACTATCTACCCTTACGACGGCGCCTCGAGTTACCTCGACTTCACCCGACTTCAACTCAAGTCAATGCTGTCTGGATCGGGTCGGAGTATCTTTTGTCGCGGGCGCGCTTCGCTCCTGCACCATGTACGCTCCGGGCACCCGCTTGGCGGCGAAGCGTACGATGACAGGTCCATGAACACGTAGAACGCCGACGTCGGGTATGCGAAGGCTAGTTGCGGGATCGCCTGCAGACGCTTCACGATGCACTTCCGCTTCGTGTCCATGATCTCCAGCGTCTCCGTCGTGCGCTGCTTGTTCTGCGACACACACTCCATCTCGAACTTCATGGCCTCCACAGCGGCAGCCTGACCCACCGAGTTCGCGCACGACGTGAGCTGGCCCTGCAGCTTCGTGCACACCTGCACGAAGTACTTCGGGGCCTCTACGTAGCCGATGCGCAGGCCCGGAATCGCGTCCCCCTTTTGACGCAAATCATGTTTGTCCATGTTCCGGGAAACAGGTGTTGACAGGGTCCCTGTTACTTGGATTTTGTATCGGGTCGATCTTTGTTGACCCAACGCAATAGACCTTATTCGGCAAATTTAGCCGGAATTCACAATAAACGAGTGCAGCGATTTCGCTATCTCGCGCAACTGTACAATGTAATTGCTCGACCCGACTATGCCCGTCTCTTTTGGCGGGACACCGTCAGGATGTGACACAAGTTGCTGCTCGCAATGGATTGGCAGCGTACCCGTGACGGCAATTCATTCACCCGCCCCACGCGTTAATCTGCTGCACGTGGTGTACATGTACATGTACTAACGAAAGTTGATGATCAATTTGATGTGCAGGATTTGATGAGTGTCTGTCGAGCTGATGTACCTACGGCCCGTAGGCTACGGGATTCGTAACGGGTAGCTCTTCCTCGGGTCCCTCCTTACGCCGCCGTGCTGACGTCCCGACAGTCGCGCTGGAGCTGTCCACTTCTCAATTTCCATCGAGCCGCAATGGCACAGTCTCACCTGACCGACCGCATCTCCGTCGAGAGTCTCCCTAAGCCTAGAACTACCGACGCACTATCCCACCCAAGTTATGCCGAGCTCAAGTCTCCCGCTGACCCACTGCAACTGGAAAGCGGCAGTCTGCGTCCACCCAATGGCTCTGTGTCCGCGTATAGCTGGGAAAACCTGGGCATGCTCACCCACATTGCGGCTGTCGGCATCGTGTACGGCACCGTGAGCGGAGTCATCTACTCGGTGCTCAACAACTACCTGCACATGTCCACCACGCTGGTTGCAACGGCGACGGCGCTTGTGACGTTCCCACGTGCACTTCGGTTATTCACGGGTATGCTCACCGACACTTGTCCAATCTTCGGCTACCGACGCCGGCCGTACATGATCATTGGGTGGTCGTTGTCGTTCATCTCGTGTCTGCTCATGGCTGCGTTGCCGCTTGGCGAACCTTACTACACGGATGCGTCGTTGTCGGACATTGCCACCGTTGACATGACACCTGAGCAACTAGCTACGCTGAACACGGATGCTCCGAACCACGGCATCAAGCTGATTATTCTGATGATGATCGCAAATTTCGGCACGGTGATGGCGTACAGCGGCTTTAACGGGGCCCTTATGGATGTTTCGCAGCGCGAACCGGAAGCCTCGCGCGGCTCCGTAATTGCAGATGTCAACATCGTTCACTATGTTTTCACCATTTTCTCGTCCTTCATGACGGGTATTGGGCTGAACAGTGAAGACTACGGTGGCACATTCTCGTGGACTATGGGCTTCAGTGCAATCATGTGGATCTGTGCTGCGGCGTCGCTGCTTACCATTCCGTTTTCATGGTACTGCATCCAAGAGGTGAAGGGCGAGCGCGCGCAAATGTCAGGCTTCAAATTCTTGTACAATATTTTCCAGGAGCGTCTGATCTATCGGTACGCTGCCTACCGCTTCTTCTACAACGTTTGCTCTCAGATCACTGTGACGGCATCGAGCGTGATTCAGAGTGACTGGGCAAATGTGGAGCCGTTGAATTCGGGGATCGCTAGTATGCTCACGGCAATTCTGACGGTGGGTGGCGTGTACCTGATCAAGAATCGAGGTCTGCACTGGAATTGGCGATACATTATCGCCTTCTGCCAAATCTGTGTCGTGATCATCGACGCTTTTCCGACGTTGTTCACGATTTGGGACGTGTATCGTAGCCAGTGGTTCTGGTTGGGAGTGCCACTTGTGGCAGAGCTTCCCGCTGCAGCGGGTGACTATGTGACTCAGCTATTCATGATTGAGATCGATAACCAGAAGGGTTTCGAGGCTACTCTTCTTGGTCTTGGAGTCACAACTCAATCTGTCGGTACTCCTTTCGCGACCGTGATTACCAAGTCTGTGGACGGGTACTTTGACATTGGCCGCACCTTCATCGAGCAAGACAACCACTACGTTCGGTCGCAGGTCACGTACACGTATATTATCGCGTATGCGTTCAACGTTATCTCGGTGGTATTTGTGTTGTGGCTGCCGAAGCAGAAGGAGGAGGTTCACGAGATGCAGCGAGAGAACCGCAAGAGCAAGTTCTGGGGCGTTGTGACCATTAGCTATCTCATCTTCTCGTTGGCGTGGACTCTCATGACCAATATCCTGAGCCTGTTCGACTCGACGAGCTGCTTGCGCATCGCTGGTGGAAGTGGATGCTGACCAAGTCATGAGACATAGGAAATCTCAGGTGCACCATATTTTGTTTGCTTTGTTTCTGCAGTTAGAGTGTAGTTAGTGACGGACTACTATTCAAGATCTTTGCTAGCTCTCAGAGTTGCTTGCGCCGGAGCATTGCTTTCGAAACTGCGTTTGCAATATACTATATGAATATAGTAGTAACACCGGATAGTCTAAGCTTAGATGAGCATGACGAACTCAGCTGTGGAGTTACAATTGCTGTAGTCGCGACATGAAATGTCGTTTTCACACACAGCACACGCGCGAAGAATTATGGTACTGTACATACACGTGTAGTTGATCGTTGGGCACTTGGCACAGGTGCGAGCAACATGAAGACCACATGCCCGACTGTAACACGATCTACAGTCAGCTTTCTTCTGCATTGCGCATGACTGTCCTCTCTAATGGATTGTATTGGTGATGTAAGGCGTGGCGGGGATCTCCTGCACGCTGCGTCAGGGAGCGCGCGATCGGAGCGCATCATCATAATCGTGAAGGTGCTCTAACCGATGACATCCCAATCGCCCGCCTCACGTCTTGCATTGATGTGCCCCCGCTCAGATCGTCACGGATGATCTTCCACCGCTATGATGCTACCCACTTCTCAATTTTCATCGGGCCGCAATGGCGCAGTCTCACCTGACCGACCGCATCTCCGTCGAGACTCTCCCTAAGCATAGAGCGACCGACGCACTATTAATATCCCACCCAAGTTATGCCAAGCTCAAGTCTCCCGGAGACCCACTGCAATTGAAAGCGGCAGTCTGCGTCCACCCAATGGCTCTGTGTCCGCGTACAGCTGGGAAAACCTGGGCATGCTCACCCACATTGCGGCTGTCGGCACGGTATATGGCACGGTTAGTGGCGTTATCTACTCGGTACCTGCACATGTCCACCACGCTGGTTGCGACGGCGACGGCGCTTGTGACGTTCCCACGTGCACTTCGGTTATTCACGGGTATGCTCACCGACACTTGACCAATCTTCGGCTACCGACGCCGGCCGTACATGATCATCGGGTGGTCGTTGTCGTTCATCTCGTGTCTGCTCATGGCTGCGTTGTCACTTGGTGAACCTTACTACACGGATGCATCGTTATCGGACGTCGCCACCGTTGACATGACACCTGAGCAACTAGCTACGCTGAACACGGACGCTCCGAACCACGGCATCAAGCTGATTATTCTGATGATGATCGCGAATTTCGGCACGGTGATGGCGTACAGCGGCTTGAACGGGGCCCTGATGGACATCTCTCAACGTGAACCGGAGGCTTCACGTGGTACTGTCATGGGTGACGTTATTGTTGTCCACTACATCTTCATGGTCATATCTTCTTTCATGTCGGGCATTGGACTGAATGGTGAAGACTACGGCGGCACGTTCTCGTGGACCATGGGTTTCAACGCTATCATGTGGGTCTGCGCCGCGATGTCGTTCCTCACTATCCCATTCCCTGGTACTGCATTCAAGAAGTGAAGGGCGAGCGTGCGCAGAAGCCCATACTGCCGTTCCTGTACAATCTCTTTCAGGAGCGCGTCATCTACCGCTATACTGCCTACCGCTTCTTCTACACTGTATTCTCGACGATCATGGTAGCATCGTCGAGCGTAATTGCGCAAAGCATCGCTATTTTACTATTAAAATAGTATGCTAACAGCTTTCCTGACGATCAGTGGTCAAGACGCGTGGTTTGCACTGGAATTGGCGCTATATCATCATCGTCTGCGAAGTGTGTGTCGTGTTCATTGATGCCATTCCGACCGAGGGCTTACGATTTGGGACGTGTACCGCAGTCATTGGTTCTGGTTGGGAGTGCCTCTGGTGGCCGAAGTGCCGTACGCTGCAGGCGACTACGTTGCGCAGCTCTTCATGATCGAGATCGAGAACCAACAAGGATTTGAAGCCACGCTTCTCGGACTTGCGGTCACAACTCAATCTGTCGGCACTCCTTTCGCGACCGTGATTACCAAGTATACTTTGACATCTCCAACGGCAAGTACCAGCGGGGTTTAACAAAAATACTATTTTACTACACCTTTTCAACTTCAAAATGGCAAAAAGAAAATTCAATACGTCAAGGTAAAATCAAAATGACGTGAATAGAGAAGTGACTGACGCACGTTTTTATATTTTGCATACGCGCACTTCTCCCAGCCGTGCGATGAAAATAAATGACCGTGCGAAGCAATGTGATTGGACAAAAATTGTAGCAGCTGTGTAGCCACTTTGAAGCCATCACACAAACGCCAAAGATTGGCACTGACGCAGTACCATGACCCATGAATATATTCATCATGGTTCAATACGGGAGACGTGCGAGTACATTAAGGGACGACATGTGAGTACAATGAGGGACGACATCTTAGCCAACTGATCGGTGTCTGACAAGACAAACTTTCATTTTATCCTTGTCTCGTACGCCTCAGCATTGCAAGACAAGCAAATGGATCCCCCAGAAGGCAGTCGCCTGTACAATGCAGCCCTTGCGGCAACCAAGTTCGCAGATCATCGATTGGAGGCGCGGACACGGACGGACTACGGCGGCAGTTTGCGACGGTTTGCAGAGTTCTGCCTTTTGGAAGGATACCCCGATCCTCGTAAACAACGCTTCGTCCAGCTACCTGGAATCATAGCAGCTTACATCAACCAACTTGCAGAAAAAGCTAAAGCCAGTGGCCCGCCGAAAAGTTGCGCGCAGCAATAAGTTGGCACTACACGAAACCGGAGATGCTTACAGGAGGGCACCCCACGATCGCTGGATTATCGACAGGACTGCAGATGGAACCTTTGTTCCACGGGGCAATCCAGCACGGTCTGCTGCCATAACTCAGATTCTCGCCGGACTCAGCAAAGTCAAAAAGCGTGAAAGGACCCCAAGCGTGCCTCCCCGATGTCGCTCGCGATGCTATCAAGAATCATCACCTTCCTTGATATCAACTCTAGCTTAATTTTTGGGGAACATCAGAAACCGTGATTTGCAGTGCCCCGTGTGTTCACATCCCTTTCCGGTTCCTGGTATGACGAGTGACGACGAAGCTGACGACTACGAGGACGACGTCGAGGCCGGTGAATTCGAGGAATCTGAAGATGCGTCGGAAAGTGCTTCAGGAATGGGTGGCGACAGTGCGGATGAGTACCACGCGAGTGATTGCGTCAGCTCGTCAGACTCAGAAGAGGAATACAACCCGGATGAGTAGGAGTAGCAGTAGCTCTACGAGGGGATGATGTGCATAATTACGTAATGAAATCAAGTTGGTTTGTGATCATTTATATAGACGTTTGTATGATCCCAAAGGTACAATAAGGGACGACAGTACAATAAATGACGACAGAGTACAATATAGGACGACAGAGTACAAGGAGGGACGACAGTACAATAAAAGCGAGATGTACAATAAAGGCCGACAGTACAATATATCGCGGCAGGTACAATGAGGGACGACAGTACAATGATGTACGATAGGGTACAATGAAGGACGCCAGTACAATGAGGGACGATAAGATGCAATGAAGGACGACAGTACTATAAAATATGATGGGATACAAAGAGGGACGACAGGACGACGACCTTTACGATCGTCTGATCTTACGAATAGCAGTAAGAATCTTGTTCACCGTCAGTTCCCCTTGCACACAACCTGTAAATCTGCTCTCGAATGAATCTCGATCGTCACCGTGCTTCGCACGAATGTAATTTTCATCCGGGAAAGACGCGACCGGTGCAGCTTGCGTTCATGTGGAAGCATATCAATGCCCGCTCTATACTGATGGCATGCTGGGTTAGGCTTCCAGTACTGGTCAACGTAGTCTCGCCACGTCTTGGCGTCGGGAAGCTCTGATACTATGTGCTTGGTATCCAAGTTGTCGACACTTGTTGTAGATTCAAGAAGCTCGGTTGATTCTTCAGGATCAGTGGCTCGAGTTGAGCATTGAATGATTTCCATGTCCTTAACCACTTCACGTAGCCCGTCGAGAAGCACGTTCTTCAGCTCGCAAACGATGGAGGCTGGTATCATTTCTGAGCCTATTCCGGAGGCAATTGGTAATACATCGCGTTGTTCTTCGTCATCACCATCCAACTGCACCTCGTAGTCCATGTCTTGCAATCCTCTTAGTGACACACTCGTGTAAGAGATTGAGTCAGGAGCTAGCGAATCTCCGAGCTGATTTTCTTCACGGTCCAGCACGTCGTCCAAAAGATACCGCGTTACTGTCTCTGCCTTTTCGCTTGGGGCCCACCCTGCCCACCACTTAACCAGCTTTAAGGACCATCTTCTTTTCTCAGGGGCAAACATGAACCGATATTGAGTGCCTCCTCGCCGAAAGCAGTGAGATGTAAACCAAATCTCATCACCCAAATGTTTTACTGATCCCAGCAGCGTCGGCGACGATGTTTAGCACTTGCGTGAAGTTGCTGTCTGACATCGGAGACCTCCCACTTGATCCCAACTTTATCAAATCTACCGCTTACAGCAGAAGTAGTTTCAGAGCACTTTTGTCGCTTGGGCACACCGCCTGGAATCTTAGTCAACGACGGGAAAGCGTAGTCACTGTCGCGCCAATTGTGGTGAAGTTGCACGCGCGCGTACTCAAACCATCTCTCCAAATGAGTTAACGCCTCGGCAGCTTGCTCTTCTTTCGGAAGGTGATGAAGTGAGTATGTGCGACTGGCGAGTGGATCGTGGTCTGTCTTTCTGACACGAATCGTGAAGCAGCCAAAGTGAATATCGTTACCGCTTTCGCGAGACCTGCGTTTGAGTCCTAGCTGTATATCACCCTTCTTCATGAGTAGAACTTCGTTGATACGACACATGCCGTAGAAGGAGAGCGAGCAAACCGCTGGAAACCACAACCTCATCGCCATGACACACTCGTATTCAAATGTGTGGCTGCACTGTTGACCTTCCAGTACAATTCCAGTGACGACATTGTTACAGACAGCACACTTGGGTCGAGCGGGCACGTGCTTGACAATCATCACCTCGTCATCTTCCACGTCAAGTTGAATGGGGTAGTGACAGTTACTGCATCGTGGGTCAACGGGAATGGAAGCCTTTATGCAATCCCGGTGGAACGGCTGACGACAGCTGTCGCGGCCGCATATCCATTGTTCACCATCGAGAGCGCACAGGCAGATAATGCAGTCAATAACCCCTTCACGTCCTTGAAATTGCCATCTTCACGCGTCCCTTTTTGTTGCCCCTTCTCAGCTGACGAGACCAGTGCGTCCAACTCGATCTCATTCCATTCAAAGTCAGCAAGATCTTGTTCGTCTTCAGTTCAATGTCGATTGCCACATCGTCGGCGTTACGATCATTCCCATCGTTGCTCACGATCAGTTCGTCGTCTTGATTACGCTCTGGTCCCGCAAAGCCAGCATCTCCATCATCAGGATCACCATCGCTGCTCAAAAGCAGCTGTTCAATTTGATTACGCTCATCGACCGCAGCATCGTCAGATTGATGATGATGTTGACAACGCTGTCGGTGCCACGTAGCGTTTTCTGGCTTCGGCCACCTGGTTACGGTGGGTAACCCAGTCGTCAAGCCCGCGGCACCGCGCACCTCGCTGATGGCGAGCGAGGTGGTGGCGATTGCCCTTCACCCACTGCCAGCAGATTTCACAAAGCTAACATGGAGGGGCTGGGATGCTACGGCAACGACCTTGCTGGTGCTTTCGTAGGTGATCCGAACGACTGAAGTCGTGGAGACAGCCCTCACAACGTATTCATGCTCCATACTTCAACACATAATATTGTTAAATTTAAATTACATTGTACCAAATATGACCCAAATTTACTTCAGACGACTAAATATACGCAGTCGCACGTGCGCTTCGAAGGTGTCGCACCAGTGGAGCAGGGGGCTTCGGGGTAGATTTAATAATGAAACGTTGTTTTTGTGGTTCAGACGCAGACCGCGGACGGTACTGGTGCGAAATGTAGCCAGTGGTTTGGTCGTTGGATTATAAAAAGGCCACTAATCACATCATAAATACGAATCCGATCTAAGTTAGACTATAGTGTGGCGTCTGACCTAAGTAACCTAAACCTACACAAAATCGCACAAACACAACGAAGTCCTACTTCTGGCTCGTCCGCCTCCTGAATTGCTCCATCATGGGACTTAATGGTGTGGAACGAGCCTATGTGGCAAGATACGTGGTAATAGCTTCGTAGAAGAGAAACCGGCCGCCTTCATCAAGCGTTCCATAATAAAGCGAGCACAAAGCGTATTTAAAATATCTGCAGTATATAATTCCCTTTCAAACCCGTTTCTTCTTTAATATCAGATTTGTCACCTTGTGTCATTTTTGATTTTACGTTATGACGTATTGAATTTTCTTTTGCCATTTTGAAGTTGAAAAGGTGTAGTAGATTAATAAAACTGTAGTACAGTGGTGCACCTCGTTTTCGGCAGGGTGGACCATATCCGAATCGAAAGCACGCTTTTTCTCACAAGTTTTTTGACTTGATTTATTCACAAATCGCGATATATTATCCTGGGTTATAAGTTTATAGCGGTGCCGAAAACGAGGTGCACCACTGTATATCAAAGCAATGGAAGGCCCTGCAATTCAGGATACAAAGAGCTCAAATGTGAGTTTAGCTAATAAACTTTAGAAACAGCTAGAGCTTCCCGTAATACGGCATAAGACTCTCGGACTGTCGAAGGAGTGAGCAAGAAGGAGGACAATGAAACAGTTACTCGGGTACATGTGGCAGAAGTCAACAAAAAGAGGTGAACAGGTTTTGCTGAGCTACAGTAGCTCGTTGGCAGTTTGAGTAGGTGCTACATGTATCGAGCTCCCTGATCAGGTCTGGCGGCAGCCGCACTGTGTCGTCCATTCACGCCTGCCGGTAAGCTTACAAAGATCTCGTGCCGGGGAAGCCATGACATGAAGGACTTACTTCGATCTCGAAACAACGGGAGGTCCGCCAAATCTCTTCTTGTCCACGGTAGTGAGCGATACACCACTGGCTCACCGTATTTATCATCAAAACACGTCAAGTGTCTCGCAACGGACCACGATTCTTATTAATACTTTCCAAGGCTATTATAGTAAGCCCACACGCATCTCGTACTTCGTTCGAGTTGGAAACGTTGAGCAGGGAACGCTTGCAGTGAACCGTGGAGTTACGGCTTATAAACGCACGAAAAATAGAAAAGTGTTCATGACGAGCTTTCCTAGAGGATCGGGCATCGACCACATTTGGCAACGCTGCCGTATGCTCGAGTGAGGTCTCTGCATTGTTGTTTTCGCTACTCAGATGGCGACTCGCAGGCACTTGTTTGAAGACAGGGATGCATATGTACGATAATTTCTCGTTTCTCAATGAGGATTCCTCATTGAGAAATCGATGACGAGCGCGTTCAGTATCCGGATAATACATGAAGGGATGTAAACGATGCGTTTCTTGCGTTTCTTGCCGGCTATTGAGTGAATCTTGGAGTCCAAATTGGAGACTGTCTACAACTACCGGTAGCAAATACTGGAGTGGGGCTATACGTGCAGCATCAGTTTGTGGCGCGGACGGGAAGACTCAGGACTCCTGAGTCAGGAGAGTTAAGCTACCGAACGAAATTTTTCCCTGAGTTGAAAACTGGCGATACCCCGAGGAGCTCACGTCGAGGAGGCTGCTGCACCGTGATGCGGTGGCAAGTAACGTGAGAAAGAAAACGGATATGCTGCTGCATGTTCAGCGTGTTGGAAGCGCTCGGTATCTTTCAGCCGATTCACCCAGAGAGTTATCCTCTCGCTGGCACTGCCAGTGGCAGCGCTGCAGACAACTGCATCACCGTGTCGGCCGTCATGGCTTCACGCCAGCGACCGCGTAGCACCAAAGCACTTCAACGCTGGGAATCAGCATCAGCTAATACATGTATTGCATCTGACCCGCTGTCGTGCGAGGGATGCTGCAAGCCATAGGCGCGCTGCGCATGTGCAGGAGGCAATCCAGCCGCGCGAGCTCCGGCGCCACTCATTCGGTCCGCGCGGCGCCCCGTTTGGGCTGTCGGCTGCCCGCTTCAATAATGGCAAGGGCCACCGCGATGCTGACTAAGTGATCTGCCCAGGGTGCAAATCTTCAAACAATGGCATTGTCATGGCGGCCATCGTCGGCCAACTTGGGCTTCTGGGTCATGATACTCCGCGTCCCACTTGGCCACCAAGTGCTTTTGCTGGACTCTTGAAGTGGACCGCAACGCCAAGTCACCCAGAAGATGTAACTTAGGATACAACACGTTAGCAGTTCATTTGCCGCCGTCGCTGCTGCTTGCACGGCTGGCTGGTTGCGATGGATATGACGGAAACCTGTTCGATGCCACTACATGTAGTTTTGGGCCGCACAATGCTGTAAGCACCAACTCGGTGCTCGACAGTCGAGTCGACTCGGTGCCCGGACGGGCATTGTCACCCCTTCCTATGCGCATCCCACTCGTTGAAGTGACCGGCAGCCGCACCAAGTCCTGTCTGTTGTTTGGTCTCCGCTCGTTTGTTAACGGGCCATTCTGCAATCTTCCTCGTCTCGAACAAGTCGTTCTTCATCATGCGAATGCTCTCTAATGTCCCAGGCCTCGACGCGACGCCCAAACTCCGAGAGGTGGCGCCGTTTCTGCGCAGTCTGCGCCGCATGCTCGAGACCGAGAGCGACGAGGTCGTGCGCTGGACGCCCGACGGCCGCGCCTTCGAGATCCTCGACATGGCCCGCATGCAGGGCGAGGTGCTGCCCAAGTACTTCAAGCACCGCAAGTACACGAGCTTTCAGCGGCAGCTCAACTACTTCAGCTTCAGGAAGTGGACCAAGTCCAAGGCCGTCGTCTGCACCTTCTCCAACGACTGTTTCCTACGGACCGACCCGACCTCTCGTGGCGCATCACGCGCAAGAAGTCGGCGCACACGCCCACGCCGCGGAAGCCGCAACCGACTCCTGCTGTAGTCACGAAGCTGAACGTCAAGTTGGAGCCCGTGAAGCTCGAGCTGCAGCAGCTGAGCTCCTGGAAGAGAGACATCGCCATACGTGTGCCTAATACGCTGCTCTTGGGCGGCGCATTCGGCAGTGGACGCCCCTTCCCGTCGCCCACCGACATGGACATGATGCTCCTGGAGAACGACGTGGAGCCGCAGAAGAGTTTCCAGCCGTCCTTAACCGAGCAGGACGTGGACTCGCTCGAGTGGATCGACACCTTCCTGCCGTCCCTCGAGGCAGCTCCTCCCGTGTTCGCAGGGAACACGGTGAACGTAAGCGCTGGTGCACTGCTGCGTCAGACGCATTTTGTGTTTCCGTCGCTCCAGCCGTCGCCAGGAGGAGACTACACATGCTTGGCCTCCATGTAAAGCCACCTATGTACAGGGTTTGGAAGGAGTGAGTAGCGTAGTGTTGGAGTCTACAGACCCACGATTTATTTAATTCTCAAAGGCCCACATTGGATTTGCATTTGACGAGGAAGATCGCGATCCGAGGCTGAACTTCAGCCTGATGTGCGTGCGATGCGGCTTGTTTACCTGCAGCTGTCTAGGACGCATCGTAGGGGATGTGTCCGATCAGCATATTCCCGATGAATGCTGGCGCGGGCCGCCCTCGATGTGCAGCGCATGCTGCTTCAACGTTCAGCCCAGCAGATAAGGACAGCAGGAACGCCGCGGTGGACCGCTGTGCTTGCTCTCAAGTCAGAATCTTCACCTTGCATGCGCTGTTTCGCTTCACACTTCGGCACGATCTTGCGTGGGTAGAGAGACGCAAGCGCGCATCCTTGAAAAAGTGTAGGCGGTGAGGAGCTCCAGCCGCTAAAATGCTGGTTTATCTGAGCTCGTCGGACACCCACCCGGAGCTCCTCACGCCTCCACCAGAGGTCAATGTAAAGCGAAGCGCGCGCTGTCATCGATTCTTATGCAGTTCAAGGTACATCTGAGGTGAGCCGATATCTGAACGACGAAAACAATAATGCAGCTCAGCGATGTAGGTTCTCAAGTGCCGGCTTGACGATCGTTCACTGAGTAACTCTCCTTTCTCAAACCCCGTGCGTTTACGAGCCGGCCGGGGCAAGTCCATTGTAATCCTCGAAGTCGAAGAACATGTACATCGCCGACAGAGAGCAGCAGCGGGATGTCAATGGAGCAAGCACGAAGAGAAAATATGAAGGAGCTCTTCGCAGAATCCTACGTGAAGCAGGTTTAGCGGAAAAGCTGTATGTTTGAATTATTCGTACCACCAAGGATATCTGCGGGTCATTATCACTTTATTGGCAAAGACACCCGAGTCTTAGTCCAGCTCAACGAGAACACTGCCATCCGTCACAAAAGCGTCCTTCTCGCAGAAGAGTTCCTGAACAGTGCCGTCTTTTGGCGCACGGATCATGTGCTCCATCTTCATGGCCTCCATGATCAACAGCGGCTGGTCGGTGGTGACCGAGTCGCCGTTCTTTACCAGCACCTTGATGATCTTGCCCGGCATCGGCGCCACAATCTTGCTGTGCGCAGCCCCGCCAGTACTACCCTCTGCAGGCTCGAATGATGGCAAGGGGACGTGGAACTTGTAGTCATAACGCTGGCTATTGTCATCGCAGAAGAGGTGAAGGTCCTGGTGGTGGACCACAGCAGTCCCCTTGAATGTGCGATTGCCGACCCGGATTTTGAAGTCTCCTTACTGTCGATTGCACCACTTACCGAAAGGCGTTCTGCTGAGTTGTCTTCACCGTTCAGAACCACCTCGTACTTGTTTTTAGACAAACATTTGACAGACACCGAAGAGCTTTCATCATCATGGTTGAGCTGAAGCCTTCTTTCGAGGATATCCAATGAACGGAAATGAGCTAGCGAATCGTCGGTCCACGGGGAGTGTAGCTCAGTACTCTGATTCCCACCAGGACGACGCTGAATTTGCTCAAGAAGAAGCAGACTCACAGCCCCAAGTGCTGTAGCATAATTTGGGTATGCACCCAGTGGCCCGAGCACGTCTTCACCAAACTTGTTGAGGAAACTCGTGTCTACACTACCCTGTCGGAACGCAGGATGATTCGCAGTGCGAGCTACGAACTCGATGTTCGTAGGGAGGCCCACGATTTGGTACTGGTGAAGCGCCCGAACCATCTTGTCCAGTGCAGCCTGACGATTATCACCGTGTGCGATCAGCTTGGCGATCATCGGGTCGTAGAAAATTGAAACTTCATCACCTTCAATGATACCTGTGTCCACGCGAACGTCTTTCGATGCAGGAGGCAAACGAAGGTGCTGCAAAGTGCCGCTCCCGGGAAGGAAATCACTGTTGTTGTGCAAGTAAGTATGTGCACTTTGCAAAGCAAAAAGCGAATAAGCTCGAAACGTACTTGTAAGGGTTTTCGGCGTAGATCCGTGCCTCAACAGCGTGGCCATGAATTTTCAGGTCCTCTTGGCGTATCGGGAGTTCTTGACCTGCAGCGACCATGAGCTGCAGCTCAACCAAATCTTGTTTGGTGATCATTTCGGTGACGGGGTGCTCGACTTGGAGACGCGTGTTCATCTCCATAAAGTAGAACGACTCGTCCTCGTCCAGGAGAAACTCGACAGTTCCGGCGCCAACGTAGCCCACAGCCTTCGCAGCAGCCACAGCAGCATCTCCCATTTTCTTGCGTAACGCTTCCGACATATTGGGCTATTACAAAGACACACACCTCGTGTAAGTAAACAAGATAACAGCTCCATATACACTCAGCACTCCACCGAGTCACACTTACAGCTGGCGCCTCTTCCAACACTTTCTGATGACGTCGCTGCACGCTGCAGTCGCGTTCAAACAGGTGAATGACATTTCCATGTTTGTCTCCGAAGATCTGGAGCTCCACGTGGCGCGGCTTGGTCAGGTACTTCTCGATCAGCACGCGTCCGTCTCCGAACGACGCCTGGCCCTCCCTCACACAGGCGTCCAGCGCTTCCTGGAAGTCTTTGTCGTCCTCAACGATCCTCATACCTTTGCCCCCGCCCCCAGCACAGCCTTGATGAGCACCGGGTAGCCGATCTTTCTGGCTTGGCTCTGGAGCGTCTCCAAGCTCTGGTCTTCCCCATGGTAGCCAGGGGTCACAGGGACGCCCGCCTTGATCATAATGTCCTTGGACGCGCTCTTGGAGCCCATGTCTTCAATGGCCTTGACCGGAGGCCCAATGAACTCGACGCCTGCGTCCTCACAGGCGCGCGCGAACGCCGCGTTCTCCGACAGGAACCCGTAGCCTGGATGCACGGCCTCGGCCCCGGAGAGGCGGCAGATCTCGAGGATCTTGGGGAAGTTCAAGTAGCTCTCACTGGCGGGCGCGGGGCCCAGACGGTAGGCCTCCGTGGCCAGCTGCACGTGCTGTGCGTGGGCGTCCGCGTCGCTGTAGACGGCCACAGTCTCCATGTTGAGCTTCTGCGCCGAGCGGAGCACGCGCAGAGCGATCTCTCCGCGGTTGGCCACGAGGATCTTGCGGAAGCTGCGCGTAGGCGACGTGGACAGCGACCGCCGCGGTGAGAGGCCGCGCAGCAGCGAAGGACGGAAGCGCAGCATGACGTGCGTGCTAGACGGCGAATTGCAGAGTGACGGTCTATCGAGGGGAGCGGTTGAAGTTTGGGATCTCGACTTCAACTTGGCGAGGATTGGTTGAAAAAGAAAGATATGTGATTGGCGGAGAAAGTGAAATATCTCGCTGGGAATGGAGACTTTTGTATTAGAAGTCAGATAATCACCAAGTGGACGTGTACGTGGAGAGTAGCGCCTGATTGACTGTCGGACAGTGGAGACTGGCGGAATGGAGCAACTCGGCGGATAACGTCGAGTCGAACACTTTGTCACTTTGAAAGTAGATCTCGAATGAATCAATGCCCGCCGCCAGCTTCTGCAGCTCCAGTGGAGCGTCCTCCTTGGCTGCCTCTTGCTGCAGTTTGTGCTTCCACTCCGAGTACTCGATGGCTGCCAGCGACTTGGTGGAGCTCATTGAAGCCGTGAAGAACTGGAAGAACGCGTCGCTCTTGACTGGCAGCGACGGGTTCTGGATGTGCAGCGTCTGGCCCAGCGCCTCCACCGGACGGAGAGCAGCGAACTGCACGATGGCACGAGCTGCGTAGTCCACGGGAGTCATGTCAAAGTACCAGTCAGACCGCCCCGGTACAGCACCGAGGTTCGCGCAGCCCTTGAGCAGCAGGTAGATGAAGTCGCTGGTGTTCCACTGGCCAGTGAGAGAGGACGGAGCCATGTTACCTGGACGAAGAATCGACACGGGCAGTCCGCGTTGAGCGGCCTCGTGGCACATCTGCTCAGACACCCACTTGCTCTGCGCGTAGCCATTCTCGAGCTGGTCGGAGAGCTCGCTCAAGTCAGCAGTCTCGAGGAACTTGGGCGCTGCAAGCGTGGAGGGAATACTCCGTTAGTCGAGATGTAGTGGACGGGTTTCACGCGTGTCTTGGCCAGCCCGTTTGTCACCGCAAGACGCAAAACCTCCTGCGTGCCCAGCACGTTGACGCTCTTCAGAGACGAGTATGGCTTCACTAAGTTGACATCTGCACCGTTGTGCAGGATCGCGTCAATCTCAGTTGCGAGCATCTTGAAGGTGTCAGCATCCAGCCCCAGAAGTGGCTGCGCCAGGTTACCCGGGACAGGAATCACGCGATCGTCCAGGTCAAACTTCTGCGCTTCATCGAGAAGTGCAAATGCCTTGAGCGCCTTTTTGACACGATCCATCGCTGCGTCCTCATCAGCGGCACGCACCAAGCAGAACACGACGCTCGTCGTGTGCTTCAGCAATGCGTGCAGCAGGTGAACACCGAGAAATCCAGTCGCACCCGTCAAGAAAAGGTTGCGGGAGGAAGACCAACCATTTCCACGCGGTAGCGACTGTAACTAGCCTTGCGTGTGGCAGCTGGGTAGATCGACGCATCCAAGACGGCTTCGAGGGGAAGGACCACCTTCTTCCCGTTCTTTTCCACCTCCGTCGCGACATTTCTTTCGCTAGTTTCTCCCAGTGATTGATCAATTCTTGATGCGATAGCACAAAGTTCAGGAGATGATAAAATATCTGCCAGCGTCAAGTGGACTCCAAACGTGTCGCGGACGCTGGAAACAAGTCGCGTCGAGAGCAAGCTGTGACCACCCACATCGAAGAAGCTCGCCTCGCGGTGCAAGACGCTATCGTTTTCAAGACGAAGTAGATCCGACCAAATCGAGGCAAGCTTCTTTTCCGTGTCTGTCTGCGGCAGATTCTTAGGGTCCACGGACAAGTCAACCGATTCGTTGCGCAGCTTCTTAGCTTGTTCGATCGACGGCATCTTTTGCGGTCCAATTTGCCGCTTGCACTGTTGATTGGCAGTGCGTCAAGCTGTACGAACACGGACGGAATAGCGTAGTGCGGAAGCTTTTCCTTCAAAAACTCCCGAAGGTTTGACGCACTTGGCACCTTCTCCCAATCCTCAGGCACAATGTAGGCGACCAAGCGTTTGTCCTCGCCTTCGTCTCCTTCCGTAAGAACCACTGACGTAGACACCAGTGGGTGCTGTGCCAACGCAGACTCGACAGCGCCAAGCACGACACTGTATCCACGAATCTTCACCATAAAATCACATCGGCCAATCAATTCGAGGTGTCCGTTTGGCAGAAAGCGTGCGCGATCACCCGTCCTGTACACGGTCTCTCCCGGCACGACGTGCTTCAGAAAGCGCTGCGATGTCTGCTCCGGGCGATTGAGATATCCGATAGCCAAGCAGGGTCCACCAATATATAGCTCTCCTGGGACTCCGACAGACACAGGCTTGTAGTCATCATCCAGCACGTAAGCCTTCACGTTAGGCATGACTTCGCCGCAGGAAGCATACTTCGTGGAAAGTGAATTGTCGAAGTCACTCATTGCTGCTAAATCCACCGCGCTCACATCGTGGCACTCGGACACGCTGTACAGGTTTTGCAGCTCACACCGAGGGAACAGACGAACAAAACGGTCACGAAGCTCCAGCGTCACCACTTCGCCACAGAGCCACACCAACCGCAGCTTCGAAAGATTCTGCAGCAATACTTCACGGGGGCAGGTGTCAAGAATGAGCTGCAGAAGTGATGGCGTAAAGAGGATGCGTGTGATGGCGTTGACATGGAGGTACTCCACAAGCTTGACGGGGTCGTAAATGCTGCTGTCGGGGATGACGTACAGCGGTCGGTTCCCTAGCATCGGGCGCAGAAGCTCCCACACAAAGAAGACGTGGCAAGCCACTCGATCTTCTTCCTTGTAAGGGCAGTGGTTGAGGCGCCAGTCGTATGAATGAACAGCACCGCGATGCGGGCAGCAGATTCCCTTGGGGACACCAGTCGTCCCCGACGACATGACCACGTACGCGAGGTCGTCCGGGTGCGTTCGTGTGCGGTCTGCTGGCATCACTGGAATGTTGCGCTGAGCTAGAGACTTGATCCAGCCATCATCCAGCTCAAGAGCCTGCTGCCAGGCCGGCAAACGGTTGAGGAACTTCTTCTTGGTAAGCACAATGGTCGGCTTGGATTCCTCCATGACGCGTTCAAGAAGATCCGGCGGGTACACGATCTCCAACGGCATGTACGCACCTCCAGCCTTCAATGCCGCGATGTACGCAATCACAAACTCGATGCAATGCTCCATAAAGATGCCCGAGATGCAGTTAGGACGCACCCCAGCGTAGAACAGGTAGTCAGCGAGTCGTTCACTCTGCTCATCAACCTCGCGGAAAGTCAACGTCTTCCCTCATAATAAACAGCAACTGCATCCGGCGTGCGTTTCGCAGCCTCCGCGAACATGTCATGCAAACACTTGTCCGACGGATACGCAGCCGTCTTCGCATTTCTCCCGTCGATCAACGCACGCGACTCCAAGACCGCAATCGCCGAAACAGCTTCGAGCTTGGCAATCAGAGCGTTTACAAAAGTCTCTTGACTCTCCGCACTCGTCAAGTAGAAGTGACCACCTGTAAAAACCTTCACGTCAAACTCGCCGTTCGCACAAATGTCCTTCCACTGCGACAGTGAGTCCACTGGAGCAGTCGTATCTTCCGATCCACCGAACACGGTGACGTCCGAATGGATTTGCACCTGTTTCTGCTGCTTGAACCATTGCACGACGCTGTTGTGCAGCTTGAGATCGGCCCTCAATCGCGTCAGCAGCGCTTGGCGCTGCTCCGGGATGGCCAGTAGCTGCTTGTCGGTGCCTCCCCACTGCTCCAGTAGCTCCAGCAGCTCTGCGTCTTGCTGCAGCGCGTCGTAGAGCTCCCAGCAGACGGGTCCCGCTGCTCCTGAGAAGAAAACGTGACGAGGCGTCGAGAACTGGCGCTGCTCGAGGTAATGCGTCAGCGCCAGCGCCACGAACGCGCCAAGACTGTGGCCCACCAGCACGAAGGGCTTGCCGAAGAAACCGCTGCTGAGCTGCGCGCAGATGGCGGCCACGAGCCCCAGCGAGTCCTGCACGGCGTCCTCCGTCCACGTCCAGTCAACTCCCCAGAGCTCCACGCCCAGCCCCGCGGAGCGGAAGCTCTTACCCCACTCGAGCGCCAGCGCGCGCGACGCGCCGCCCGCGTGGGGCAGCACCAGCACGCGCAGAGGGGCCAGCTCCGCCTCCTGGAAGCACGTGGACGTCACTTGCGGCGCCATCGAGCGGTTCTTGGGCGACTTGATCTGCGTCTTACGTGGCGAATCGCCGAATGAGAATGAAGCCAAAAGTTGCGGTTTGACCTGATTTGTCACAAAACGGAGAATACTTTGGCTTTGGTATATTTTATATGCAATACATGAATTATAGTGCGTCAAAAGTGATGTACAGGGCAAGAGCAAAGGTGAACGAGCCAACTGCGTAGGACGCCACGCACTGGACTCGCGTCGTGAACGTGGATACAAGCCGTGTTTGTTTTCCCGCGGGAACACGCGGCATCTTGGCCGAACACGGCTTTCGTGGTTTTATTTCACTAGTCGAATGTACTTGCTGCACTGCAGCAGGCACATTCACACTTCACACAGCAGAACCTCTGCTTGCCGTATGAGATTCTCAGTGGCAGCATACCTGGATTAATAACTCCAAAGCTAACATCCCAGCTATTTATTGTCTGGGTGAGACGATTGCTATTTCCGCTCGATGTGTCTGCACTTAGAACTGACCGTCGGTCGTCTACTGCTTGGGACAGAAGCTTAGAGCAGTAGCTTTTAGCCGTAGAGGTTCATAAATCATGGCGGAAAGTGAGACGGTAGGTGTTCGAGGCCAGGCGTCTTGCTTTGCTTAGCTAACGATACCTGTGATCTATTGCAGGACGCAGCGTATTCCGACGAAGAGTTCGGCTCAGACCATGAAGAGTATGACGGCGGCTACGAGGATTTTGCAGACGAAGATGCGGTAGTTGATACGATGCAGGACGCTGCCCATGATGGCAGCTCAGTGAACGATAAAGAACACGAAGTGGTCGATGAAGATGCAGAGCAGTATGGCGGCGAGTTCGATGGGGATGAACAAACGGTAGCTGACAGCGATTCACCCAAAGTAGAAAATGATGTAGCGATGAGGGAGAAAATTCTCACTACTGCAACTGCGGAGCCACATGTCGATAAGTTGGAAGGCCCGCCAGGTACTAACGCAGTCACAAGCCAGGACCAGAGTGATTCATCGAATGACAGTGAAGCTGAGTCCTCAAACGATACTGAGCACGATATTCCAATATCACTCCCAAATAATGCCGCACCCCCAGCACCCCTAGCGAGGAAAGCATGAACAAGCGCAGATCGAGTGTTCCCGACTCTGCAATTTCTCGACTGTCCGATGATTATCCACCTAAAGCTCAATTTGTCCGAGCTGGCAGCATGCCAATGGTGATGTCTGATCGACCAGTAGATAAATGGATGGATACTCTTCCCCAAGAATTATCACCAGCGAGGACAGGCCGATCCAGAAAGCAAAATGTACTCCCCGTTCTGGATGAGATTCATGCTCAGAATTCTGTTGATGAGGAATTCAACGCGGATGAGGGCGAGGGCTGCACCGATGACAACAATTCTGTGTCCAGTATTTCAAATTCGTGGACTCGAGCACAATCATATAAGGATCTACAATGTCAAAAGACCATTGTTCCCATTCGAAGGGCCCAGTCGCTACTGTACACCGGCTCACTGCCTAGTGTTGTGGAGGTGCTGCACGGTGAAGACGCCGTTGAAGCGGGCAGCGACCATGATAACGAGGACTCGTACAGCGATGAAGATGACGAAGACAATTATGACGATGGTAGTCAAGCTAGTTTTCAAAGTGAAAACGAAAATGACACCCCAGCGAATACGGGACGCCCTGAAAGTGGACCCAGCTCAATTCTTGATAAGGCGAGCGTGCCTACCGACAATAGTACTCAGGCTGAGCACCTTATAAGCTGCAAAGGAAGCAACAATTCCTGCTGGTGGCAGTTCTAGTTCTCCTGTGACTCAGAATCCTACGAATGCAGCAGCTTCAGATGAACCGAGCTTACTCGAAGAAAACGACACGTCACTGCCCCAGAAAAGCCATACGAAGGATGATGACTACGCGGATGATGAGTTCCCTAGGGATTCCAACACACCTCATTTCGAAGGACAGGACACGCCTCACAAATCTAGTGGCGATGTTGATGTCGTCGAATTTATTGAGGACGGGCGACGCGAGACACATACGTTACGCCAAGAGGCTCGTACATTGCTTCAGCAACAGCAGCAGTACGAGAGCGAACCTCCTGTCCAGCAAATTATTACGCCTTCACCATCAGGGAGTAGCGCCGAACTTTCAGAACAACTTGTCGGGAACCACAAGAAATGGGATGACATTGGTGCTGAGAAATACGCTACTCCATTCGACGACGACGAAGAAGAATTTGCTGATGTTGATGGTGAGGTTCCAAACCAAGACACTTCCGACCAGGATGTACTTGTAAGTGAACATGATGGCCTGGGAAATTACGAATTTGATACGGATGACTACGAAAAGCATGACGTTGAAGCCGCAGTTCATGGCAAACTAAACGCGCCAACACAGATCGTCGACCCAGAAAAAGTGTACGTGTAGATCCCAATCTACCACCAAGTACGATTGCGGTTGACAGGGTACAGTCGTGCAGTGAGACATCTTGTACTTTCGACAGCACAATCAAGGCGGAACATGAAGTTTCGTTGACACCGCCCAGCGAAACTCCGATTCCAAATGGTGTCGTACTAGAAGCGACCGAGACGCAATCCGCTTCAGTCCAATCACCCCAGCCCAAGGGCATGGACTCGCCTGGGCTTCCCTCATCAGCTGGGGCTGACAAGAAGACTGCAACTATCACGAACGAATCGCCAAAATCAAATCGATCCCAGAAAACTCAAGTGCCATCGCAACCAGCTCGCCCCAAGCAACTAGTGAGTACTTCTCCGCAACAAGCAGTACCTATAAAGCCATCACGTCCATCCGGAAACAGACCAACTCCGCTAGCTCCAGTATCATCGTCACAAAGTCATCCCACCACCACGCCGAGGTCTTCTCGAGGAAAGTTAAGAAATCTTGCATCCGAATGCAAGACCCCAAATCCAAATCCAGTCGTCTGCAACACTGTAGAGATGACAGGGGCAGTTCCCGCGAACATACTGCAGAGAACTCGCCAGCAAGGAAGCAAGAGAGCCCCTCAAAGTACAGGAATGGAGTATCATCACCGCGATCGCCGTCGAAAACATACTCGGGCGCGTATCAATACTTACCAAACGAGTATCCGGAACTGCCTCGAAAGGAGCCCGTTCCTAGTCAGAAAGCGAATTCAAAGCCTTCCACACGTGGAATTGCAAAACGCCGATTATTACAGCCTGTCAGAACACCAGCAAACCTCCGTTTTGATCTCCCAAAGATGGACAAGACGAAACGCGACTGGCTTTTCGTCAACATGTTTCGGCACGGAGACGATCTGAGCAAGTTCGAAGCGTTTGTCCCGCCAACTTTGCTCGCGAGGCCTCCAGCCCCAAAGGAGACCAAGAAGCGGCCGCTGTCTGCTCGCCAGATATATGGCAACCCTCATACGTCTGGATCCATCTCATCGGGTAGGAAGCTCCTTCAGCAGCCGAATCCTCAGATGCAGGAGCGAGAGCGGAAGTGGGTGGCCACCACGCAGCACGACTCGAAGCTCCCGGCGTACGACTCCATCTTGGATAAGTACTGCACCACCGTCACCAGCCCCGTGGTTCAACGGCAGATCTACGAAGCAAGACACCAAGATCTGTCTCCGCAGTTGGCATTTGTCCTAGAGAAGCGGGTGGAGAAGCACTGCCGCAAAGGCTTAAACGATTCCTTTGGCGGCGTCAGCTCGTCCTATAAGACAGAAATTGTGCCGACATCCCCAGGCGACGGCATGAGACCACGACAAATATCCACACGCCCGCAGAACAAGTCTGGGCTATTGCCCGTCGCAAGCCCAACAACAGTAGAGGAAGAATAAATTGTCTCGGATACAGTAATGTAGTTGGTGTTGCAACGTCACTCGGTTGAAGTGAACAGCCAATCATGTTTGCTTTCTGTTGCTTACGTTGGGCAAGATAATCGTTCGGAAAGACTGCAGCAGTTGATGTAGTGGACACCAAGGTGAGGCGGAGACAGGGCTGGCGCTGGATATGCTTCACGCCATCATGTACCGGTATTGCAGTGTAAGGCATAATTTATGGCAAGCCTGTAATAGTATCCGGTGTTGATCAACGGCTTGCAATATATTAATAGCCATCAAACGCACGCGAAGCGCAGCATCGCTCATCACTTCCGGCGCGGTATGCCACATCAACAGCGAACTGAAATGCTTCAGCGTCGAGAATCAAATTAACTTGGTTATTGTATGAAGGAGATGCGTCGCGAGGTGCCTGATCACCCGGCGATTTGATTGGCTCAAAGACTTCCCAAATGAATTGCAGCCTCGATTTGAATTGCAGGCGACCAATCCCCCTTTACTCAACCGAAGGAGAAGCGCGCGACCTCCTCGCTGATGGATCAGCGCAACTACGGCATCCCCGGTGGACGCGGCGGTCTGCCCGGGGTATGCCCCAGCAACAGCAGCAGCAGCGTGGACCGCAACAGCCAGGCATGCAGCAGCACTACAGCATGCAGGACATGATGTTCGATCCGCTGCCCATGACCAACGGCATGTACCACCAGCCCCCGGCCACCTCATGCACCAGCAACACCCGGGGCAGCGTCCCGGGTCTATGCAAGGCATGGGTCTTATGCAGCAGCAGGGGATGGTGGCGCCCGAAGACGACCTGGACGACCTCATGAGCGCACTCGGAGACCCTGTGGGGATGAACGCGCAGCAGCAGCAGATGCCCAGCCACGTGTACGACCAGTCGCACCTCGTGCCGCCACGTTCACAGGCACCCAACCTTCAGCCTGGACGCACGCAGGGTCTACCACTGCCGAGCCAAGCGCCATCCATGCAGCAGAACATTCCTGGCTCGATGCACATGAACCAGATGACCCCTAATGGAGTCAATGGACGCATGGGCGTCGGTATGCAGCAGTCTCACATGGGTGGATCAGTTGTACCGTCTACTATTGGAGGCATTGGTGGCCTTGGGGCTAGTATCCCCACCTGCTGCTGTTGCTCCGAGTGCCATTGTACCTACGACGAAGTCGACAGCCTCACGCGGACTTACGACGTCCAGCAACAATGATGGAAGCAGTGATGAAGACGGCAACTTGGGCGAGGACGACGCCCAGAAGAAGAAGGAGCGCCGTCGACAGCAGGTGCGCTACGCGTCGCGTCGTCGCCGCAAGAAACAGAAAGACGAGGAGAGTTTCCTGCGTGACCGCATTGCGGAGCTCAAGGAGCAGATCCGCATCATCGGCGGAGACCTGACGGAGCAGTGCTCCCAGATGGCAGGCATGAGCGAACAGGCCCTGACGGAGGCGTACGAGAAGCAGATGCTGACGGTGCAGACGCTACGCAAGGACAACAACAAGCTGAAGGAGCAGCTGCTGCAGCACGAGAACTTCGCACGCATGATCCAGTACGGTCTGAACGCGCTGCCGAGCGACTGCCGCGACGTGGACCGCAAGAAAATTGCCGGCGTTCCGATGTGGATCAGCGACCAGATGAACCCGCTGAAGGGTCCGACGCTGGTGGTGGATCTGAACTTGTGTCATGAGGCTGTGCGTCATGCGTACAACGAGTTGAAGACTTTCGGTCCGTCCGTGAACTCGAAGACGAACGTGTGCTACGCGATGGGCTGGAAGACGGAGTTGTGGGCTGCGAGCACTTGTTTGAACTTCCGTGCGGTACGTTCGATCAGCGACAAGAACATCCGCGAGGTTGCTGACGCGTCCTGGGAGATTATTACCTCGCCGGACAAGTTTAAGCGTATCTACCCGGATGTGAAGCAGTTCCGTATTCTGCAGAAGGTGACGGATGATATCGTGGTGGTGCATCGCATTGCCTCGGTAGCGTCAGACCTTTCGGACCGCGAGTTCATCTCGGTGGCCTTCCGTTTCCGTGACGGGGACAACTACTTCATCGGTATCAAGTCGATTACCGTTCAGACGGAGGCTGCTGAGAACTGCATCCGTGGCGATGAATGTCAGGGCTGGATGTTTGTTGGCGGAGAGAATGAGACGTCGCAGTGGAAGGCTCACTTCCTTGGATACTACGACGTAAAGGGCGAGAAGGATGACAAGGTGCTGAACCAGCTTGCGAACGAGGCGATGTTCGGCATGCTCCGATGGGAAAGCGAGGCAATGCACCCTCTAAGCGTTTAGAGCTACGATTCGTTCTCTTGTGCTGCCCTCTTTCCTCCATGCGGGCAGCAGACTTGATTTGAAGTGTGTGCTGGGTAGAGAGCGCCATTGTTTCGTAGCAGGCTTGCAAGTTGTCCGAACTTGGGTGCCAGCCCATTAAGGTGACAGCATACCTGCCCCATGGTTGTCGATGACCGTGCTGCAGGTTTGAGTACGTGCATACCCTGTGTGTTGAAAATATAAAAAAGGAAACAAATACATCTTCAAACTATCCACACGTACGCTCCGCTCTCAGCGTACTGTTATAAGCAGCACTGGCGTCAATGTTGTCGCCGGAGACAGTTGGCGCGGGCATAGAATATTACTTTGAACTTCGAAGAAATATAGAAGTTCGAAGTGTACATGTACTTCATGTATATTCCAGGTGTATTCTTGTGGCACCGCAAGCTGCATCAATCACCCCAGTATCACGCTGACGAGTGCAGGAAGACCAGCGCGGACAAATTCAGCCGCGCGAAATAATGCATGACTCTTTCCGAGTGCTGACACAACAAAAGGCGACGGTAGCGTGGCGGAATTCGTCTACAGTTTAGGTGGTCGGACTTGCCTTTGACTTGCTTGCTCACCCATCGTGAAGGACGATTACCGCCGGGTTTGCGCCGCGATTAAAGACACCAGCGTGCACTTACCGTTGTGCCCTCCGCGCTCATACTGGTATCAACCATGGTGAGTCACATCATTCCGAGCGGCACTGGCAGTGCAACTGCGTCTTCACACAACGGTCAAATGAAATCAACCGGTCTATAATAAAATGTAAGACATGACAAGCTGCAATCCCCCAAACATGCTTGTCTCCTTCGACGATAATGGAGCTTGCATCGCGCCACCAAAGGCACAAGTTGTGGTTCACGACCAGTGCACTGTCCGTGAAAACCCAGTCGGACTGGCTATGTGTGCTACTGCACCCGATCAAGTCTGGACGGCGAGCGTTTGCAATGGGCACAAACCCTGCTGCCCAGCGATCTGCCTGCAGTCTTCTCCCTCGAGCCAAACTCGTGACCAAGTTGCTCGACCAAAACTGCAGCAACGTTTGATGTTGCAGTCGCTTATTGCATTCGGCGGACAGTCTATTTCGCGGACTTGAGCTTGGCTGACTCGGAGGACACATCCGTTCCATTTTTATGCGGCATGGACAGAAGGATGCGCAGCACTCGCGTGCGAGGCAGACGTCCACCCACACAAAGGTGCGCCTAATGTACGCGTGGCGGCAACTCAATCGATATTCATTTACCGGTAAGATACTCGGCCGTTGACATCTTGATGTTTCGCTCGTATGGGCTCACGTGTCGTTGCTCCAGTCGCTGGAAAGCCAGCGGCTGAAGTACGGTACCAGTGGTGTACGGTACACTGTACCGGTAGAAACCGCCCACTCTCTCCGTTTTTTCAGCCAATAAAAATACTCTTTATCTTCTTATTGGCTGAAAAGACGGAAAATGAATCGCACGAATGAATTGCACGCCGCCCAGAAGCGGGAGAAGGAAGACAGCACATACCAATCTGCCCGCAACAAGAAGAAGCCATCGCCGACCAGGAAGCCTCCTGCCCGTCTTCTACCATGGACCAGCGCAACAACCCGTACGGCATGCCAGCCGGTCGCGGGATGCCCGGTATGCAGCAACAGCGCGCGCCGCAGCAGCCCATGCAGCACTACGGCATGCAGGACATGATGTTCGACCCTCTGCCCATGAACAACGGACTGTACCACCAGCAGCCCATGCACCAGCAACACAACAGCATGGGCCTCATGCAGCAGCAAGGGATGGTGGCGCCCGAGGACGACCCGCGCTTCGTGGACGACCTGCTGGGCGCACTGGGCAACGACCCCGTGGGGCTCCAGCAGCAGCAACACCTCGGACAGATGCCCGGCCACGTCTACGACCAGCAGCATCAGTTCCAGCCGGGGCGTACTCAGGGGATGCCCATGACGAGTCAAGCGCCTATGCAGCAGGGAGGGATGCCAGGATCCATGCACATGAACCAGATGGCCCCTAATGGAGGTGCTGGACGCATGGGCTTTGGCATGCAGCAGGCCAATATGGGAGCACCCGCAGTGTCGTCCGGCCTTGGCAGTCTTGGAGGCCTTGCGGCGAACGCTCCGTCACCTCCTGCCCCGAGACAGGCTGCTGTTGCGCCTAGTGCTATTGTGCCGACGTCAACTACGTCCAAGTCTTCGTCTAGTTCGAGGGCCTTGGCTACGTCGAGTAATAATGGAGGAAGTAGTGATGAAGAGAACATGGGCGAGGACGACACCCAGAAGAAGAAGGAGCGCCGTCGACAGCAGGTGCGCTACGCGTCGCGTCGTCGCCGCAAGAAACAGAAAGACGAGGAGAGTTTCCTGCGTGACCGCATTGCGGAGCTCAAGGAGCAGATCCGCATCATCGGCGGAGACCTGACGGAGCAGTGCTCCCAGATGGCAGGCATGAGCGAACAGGCCCTGACGGAGGCGTACGAGAAGCAGATGCTGACGGTGCAGACGCTACGCAAGGACAACAACAAGCTGAAGGAGCAGCTGCTGCAGCACGAGAACTTCGCGCGCATGATCCAGTACGGTCTGAACGCGCTGCCGAGCGACTGCCGCGACGTGGACCGCAAGAAAATTGCCGGCGTTCCGATGTGGATCAGCGACCAGATGAACCCGCTGAAGGGTCCGACGCTGGTGGTGGATCTGAACTTGTGTCATGAGGCTGTGCGTCATGCGTACAACGAGTTGAAGACTTTCGGTCCGTCCGTGAACTCGAAGACGAACGTGTGCTACGCGATGGGCTGGAAGACGGAGTTGTGGGCTGCGAGCACTTGTTTGAACTTCCGTGCGGTACGTTCGATCAGCGACAAGAACATCCGCGAAGTGGCGAATGCTTCCTGGGATATCATTACGTCACCGGAAAAATGCAAACGCATTTACCCAGACGTGAAGCAGTTCCGTATTCTGCAGAAGGTGACGGATGATATCGTGGTGGTGCATCGCATTGCCTCGGTAGCGTCAGACCTTTCGGACCGCGAGTTCATCTCGGTGGCCTTCCGGTTGCGCGATGGCGATGACTACTACATTGGACTCAAATCCATCACGGTCCAAACTGAAGCCGCTGAGAACTGCATTCGTGCCGAGGAGTGCCAAGGATGGATGTTCATCGGTGGAGACAACGAGACGTCGCCGTGGAAGGCTCACTTCCTCGGATACTACGACGTGAAGGGCGAGAAGGATGACAAGGTTCTGAACCAACTTGCAAACGAGGCGATGTTCGGCATGCTGCGATGGGAAAGCGAGGCGATGCACCCGCTAAGCGTCTAGGCCTAGGAGTCCCCAAGGCCAACACCAATTTCGCGACCGTATGGTCAGACCAACTTTCTGTTTGTGTGCATGTGCAGCAAGACTGCAGCTGGTAGAATCGCTTCAAAATCGTACAGCTACCGCGCGGTCAACCAGAAGCAACAGACCCTTACCCAACTCTGCATTATCCTCTCAATATATATCAAAGTATCGCTTGTTATTTTCAACACAGGACTTTTAACTCTCAGTACGTTGAACTTCTCCACTGGAACTTCCTGCCAGCTATAGTGGTCGAGCACTGTAGCCATTTCTCACGAATGGCTGCATTATGTGCGCCACATAAAGTACCCTTTCGATTTTCATCCAATCAAACAATGTCTTCGCGGTTTTTCCCACCACTTTCGAATTCGCGAAGATGTCGACGCACTCGGCGACGTCGGGCAGCTCCGCGTCGCGCAAGATACCCTCGTGCTCGTTCTTCGCAGCCGGCAAGTGCCGCAACGGCAGCAGCTGCAAGTTCTTCCACGCGCCGCGCGAGGACCAGACGGTCAGTCCGCTGCCCTGCAAGTTTTTCCTCCAAGGGACGTGCAAAGCTGGACGCGAGTGCAAATTTTCGCACTCGGAGGAGGCGCAGGCGGCCGCCACGCGCGTGAGCGCCAGCACCGGAGAGAAGACGGTGACGCCAGGATCCTACGGTGTCTCCTGCAGGTTTTTCAAGTACGGAGACTGCTCTGCAGGCGACAAATGCCCGTATGTGCACGTGCAAAAGAAGGAGCACGAGGACAAGCCAGAGGCTGCGACGGAAGGCACCTCAATGTCTGAAAAACAGCCTGATGAAGAGGAGAAGCCTGCTACTCCATTGGCTGAAACGTCGGGCGAAGAACAGGAGAAGGAAGATGTGTCGGAGCTGGGTGATTTCATGTCTAAGGAAGAAGGTTCGTGTGGGAGTTTATAGGGTGATGACTGGTTTATTGATATTGATTGGTGGTTGATGCAGAGCTGTATTACTACGGAGCGCCCGGCGAGTTCGAGGACGCGATGGCCGAGTCTGGTCCCCCGATGCCGAAGGAGTCGTACGTCGAGGTGGCCAAGAAAAACGTGGAGGACAGACATCTATCTTTTGATGAAGAGCGACCTGCTCCACCGTACGTTCGCCAGCTCTGAACGTGGTAAATCCATTTGGTACTGACATTTGTGATGTCTTGCTACCGTTCACAGCAAGATCTGCACATTCTTTTTGCAAGGACTGTGCCGATATGGCGACACGTGCTTCTACGCGCACGCATTACCTGAGAGTGTAGAAAGTGAGGAGGAAATGCTTGCCATGGGCGAGGAGATTCGCCTTTCACAGGACCTGGAATGCGGCATTTGCTACGAGAGTATTATTGGCAAGGGCGAGCGTTTTGGGCTGCTATCTGGTTGCAGCCACTCGTTCTGCCTTACGTGCTTGCGCAACTGGCGAGAGAGTGCCGATCAGCCAAAGCAGACTGTGCGTCAATGCCCAGTGTGTCGTGTGGAGACAAGGTTCATCATCCCGTCAAGCCGAATGGTGACCAAGCCCGAGCGCAAGAAACTTCTCATCGACGTATACCGCGTACGTGTATTTTTTCCGTTAGGCATGGCTACCAGCCGTGACTTACCTATGTCATGCGAACAGAAAAACTTGTCGGCGATCCCGTGCCGTCATTTTGACGAAGGAAGGTATGTTCGCTATCCCAAATTTGATCCTGTCGTTCCCGCCTCAGGCATTACACAACGTGTGGTAAGTAACATTTGTTTTTATACTGAATATTTACAGAGGAACCTGTCCGTTCGGTACCAGCTGCTTCTACGCTCACCGCTACCCGGACGGCACATTGGCCTCACGCCAAGTGCGAACCGCCATAGATGCTGATGGGCAGTACGATGTCCTTCGTCAAGTGCGCCTCGAGCATTATTTCCAACAGAACGACAGCATCGAGTAACTGCTCCGTGGGTGCAGTACCAGATATTCTCCACCATTCATAGTGCTTCATGTATAGAGCTTTGCATTGGACGTCTTGAGGCTGTAGCTTTTCGTTGCAGTGCATGAGCACCAATCTGTATTTCCACCCCACGCCACTGGTGGTGGTCATACAAGAAACAAATACACCGCAACATCGCAACACGTCTTGCTAATGAAGTTGGTGCTGTATTATCTGTCGTTGCTGTTAGCACGGAAAATGCAACAACACACCTTAGGTCGACTTGTCCGCTACCCTCGTCGTGAACGAGCCGTCCGACTGTCCGAAGAAGGCCTTCTCCGCCATGCCGCAGAAGAGACCAACCTCCACCACGCCAGGGAGCAGCTTGAGGCGATCGCAGAGCGTCTTGGGGTCGCTGATCTCGCCAAAGTTGACATCGAGCACGAAGTTGCCGTTGTCGGTGACCACGGGGCCAGCCTTGCACTTAGCCATACGCAGCACCGGTACGCCGCTAAAGTCCTTCTCCATCTTCAGTATGAGCGGCACGTAGGCCATGGGGACGACCTCGACGGGCACGCCCTGCGTCCACTGCTCGCCCAGTAGCTTGGATTCCTTGCGGTAGTCGGCGATCACCACGAACTTCTTGGCCGCGAAGGCCACGATCTTCTCCTGCAGCTGGCAGGCGCCTCCACCCTTGATGCAGTTGAGTTGCAGGTCCACCTCGTCGGCGCCGTCGATGGTCACGTCGATCACGGGGCTCTCGTCCAGACTGGTGAGCGTAAGTTTGTGTTGGGCGATAAGCTGCTTGGCCTGAAAGGACGTAGGGATGCACTTGATGCCCTTGAGTTTCTGCTCCTGCACGAGCTCCCCGAGGCGCTCGGCGGCGTACACGACCGTGGAGCCGCTGCCGACGCCCACGACGAAGCCGTTCTGCACGTACTCGTCCACAGCTTGACGGGCAGCCTGAACAGTAACAATCAGCTTCCATAACCAGTTGAATGACGACTCTGTAGACAGCTTACCGTGCGCTTGGACTGTTCGATGGGACTCAACATTGTGTTTGTTTAGTAGGACGCAAATTCAGAAATGAACTGCAAGTTGGGGCGACTGGCTGTGGCCCATCAACATGGGCCGTTTGATTGGGTTGCTGACGTACCTACGAATTAACCTACGAATTAACCGCCACTTTATGCTAAAAGGACGCAATCGACTAAAGGAGAAACGTCAGCGAGATGTTCGGTCTCCGCTTGGTCCGCCGCCACGCCATCGCTAACCGACGCGCTGCGTATCACTCCAAACCCCCACCCACTGCAGAGAATGCAGAGCTGCTACGTGACTTGGAGACGGCAATGAAGACAGACCCGCAGACTGCGCAGCGACTCAGCACGTTGTTATCACCGTCCACGACTCGGAACTTGTCCAACGCACTGAAGACAGTGCGGCAGTCGACGGCTGCAACTGCTGAAACTGCAGCAGCAAAAGCTGCAAAAGTGACGCCCCCGACGACGCAGGAGCTCAAGCTGGTGGCGTTGCAGATGGGGCTGCCGTTCATCGGCTTCGGCTTCGTGGACAACTTCATCATGATCCTCGCTGGAGACTACATCGACCTCAAGCTGGGTGTGTCGCTCGGCATCTCGTCCATGGCCGCAGCAGGAATCGGCAACACCATCTCGGACATCGCGGGACTGGGACTCGGCAACGTGGTCGAGGACTTTTGCGCGCGACTCGGACTTCCTGCGCCGGCCTTGACTAACGAGCAGGTACTGTGCTACAAGTGAAGAGAGAGTATAATGTACCCTCTCTTCACTTGATAGAACTTCGTATAGTGCTCATTCCATGATTCTTGTTGCTGTTGATGTAGATGCTGTTGAAGCAGACTCGATTCGCCAAGGTCGCTGGCAGCTCTATTGGTGTCACCATTGGCTGTCTATTGGGCATGGTGCCGCTGCTTTTCCTCGAGACACGGGGCAAGGAGAAGGACGTGGCCGCCTCAAAACCTGAGGACAAATAAGCTTAGAATCCGTGTAGCAACAAATTGAACACGTACTCAGTCCGACAGAGGTCGGACCTTGCAGTCACTCGACTTGGTCTCAGATGAATGACATGAACATGCCGTCACCAGCCATCGCGTCCGGCGTAGCGCATGTCGTACTGCAGTGGTTCAAGAGCTCGTCGCAATGCCAGAAGAAGGTTCCTGTGACCGAGTGGACGGTGTTGGCTGGATTCGTAGTGCACTCGCGTTCGTCAGAGACCAGCGACTCGTTCCGCGTATTGGCAGCCGCCACGGGCACCAAATGCCTCGGCAGACGCGACCTGGACACCGACGGTCTCGTGGTCAACGATTGCCACGCCGAAGTGTTGGCCCGACGCGCGTTTCTCCGTTATTTGTATGCAGAAGCTCTTTATTGGCAGGAAAATGGCCTCGAGACGAGTGGCCAGTCGATCTTCGAGCGACATCCGACATCCACTCGACTGGTGCTCAAGCCACAGTATTCACTGCATCTCTTCATCAGTGAGCCGCCCTGTGGGGATGCTGCCATTTATGAACTGCGGGGGCAAGTGGTGGATGAATTGGTGCAGCTACGAGCAATGCAGAAGAATGGTGAGACTCAGCAGACTGAAGAGCGCAGCGCATTGCGACTTACGGGAGCTACAGCACACAGCAAGAGACCAAGAACTCTTGACAATGAAAAAGATCAAGACACTCCGCCGGACAAACGGTTTGCTCAGGCAGTTGGTATTGCGCGCGTGAAGTCCGGTCGATCGGATCTACCACTAGAGAAACAGACACTATCGATGAGCTGCTCGGACAAAGTGGCCAAGTGGAACGCGCTGGGACTGCAAGGCTCCCTGCTGCTGCAATGGTTTGAGCCAATTTTCTTGAGCTCCATTATCGTCAGCGAAGACGAACAGGCGATGTCCGTAGCCAAGCAGCAGCAAGCACTGCAGCGAGCTGTGTGTACAAGGCTTCAAGAACGCGACGCGCTGGAGGAGACGGCACCTTGTGAAACTTATGTTGTTCCTAGTACTCCCCGTTCAGCCGCCGCCGAGCAAGAAAGCTTGCTCCATCCAGTCTCGCATTAAACTGGACTGCCAAGGAATTGTTTAGGACTCGAGTGTCCGCTGTTGAGGCATCACTGTCCAAGCTTACAGACACACGGATCAAGTTTGCGATGAAGTTTTTCAACAGCTTCGAGCTCGAGTTCCTGATGGCTGCCACAGGCTTCAAGCAGGGCGCCAAGAAGGCCTCCAAGATGGATCGACTTGCCAAGGAGAGGGTGGCTTCACGTCTGTCAAAGAGGAACTTGCTTCGCGCATTTCACCACGTTCGAGCGGCGAAGCTGAGCCAGAATTCGCTGCCGGATGCTGCAAATGATCTTGAGTATCTTGAGCTCAAGCGAGCAGTTCCTCTTGCCGCAACTCTCTCTACGCATTCGGCGTCTACAGCTGTCGATGTCTCCAACAATCGGAGAAAGCAATTCTTTGCGGCTTTTAATGATTGGATTGGGGTTCCTGCTACGTTCAAGCAGTTTAAACTGTAAGATGCCATAAATCACTTCTCTATAAGATAACGCTTTACTTAAGATTCTTCTCACTCTTTTTGCGGTCCTTCTCCAGTCGGTCCTCATAAATAATGGATCCAAGATTTCCAGTGGAGCTCAGAATGTCGAACGCCATGGCAAACGTATCCACACAGTCAGCGATGCGGAAAACACCGCCAAAGTCTATGTGCCCGCCGTCACCTAATGGAAGCGGCAGTTGTGTGTCCTCATGCAGGAATTTAGGCGTCTTCTTGTTGCCAAACAGCTCGAAGAACGCCAACAGCAGGGTCGACACTGGCGTCTGAGGTTTCTTTTGTGTTTCGAGCCACTGCGCTGAAAGATGTACGCCACCATCATATACAGCCGAAAGCTGCCGAGTCCGCCCGTGAAAGGCTTATCCAGATCAAATTGGTGGAGAAACTCCTTCAGGAACATCACCACAGTTGTAAACGGTGCTCCGAGCGTATTCTGAAGTCTTTGAGCAAGAGACGTAGATCGTCCGTGCTCACTGGCGTAGAAGACCTCGCGGTTGACGCCAATGTCAATCGATAGGTTAGTTTTCGTGTCCAGCACCATCAAAATGGGAATCTTGGCCTTGTGCAAGCACTTTACTTGGAAGTGAGGTCTCTGCATCTTCAACAAAAACTGCAATGCTCGAAGGTCGCGAAGTTTCCGTCTGCGGAGTGTTGGGTTCCAGTGGGAAGCAGCGGTTGGTTGGACGCGCCGAGTGATATCGGCATTGTCCACTGAAGCCACCGTCCCCACAGGCAGCGCCAAGTTCAGGGAGAAGGAAGATTCTTCTTCCTCTGATTCACCCTCCACTCCATTGTCAGCGTCTCCCTCCTGCTCATCGATGACCTCGTCCTCTTCTTCATCAACCAGCAGCACCGTAGGCAGTGGTTGAGACGAGGACAGCGTGATCCCGCCCACTGTGATATCAAGGTCACTCCTGAACGTGTCCAGCCCCGTACTAGAAGAGCCGTAGAGCTGCACCGTCGCGTCCTGGAAGGCCGACGAGATGAGGCTCTTCACGTCCTCAAACACGCGCGTGCGCAGCTGTCGCTCCTGCGGGGACAGCGCCACTCGCTGCGCAAAAGCCCTCAGCTCTGCATCCACGACCGTCTCCCCACTGCAGACCTCTGCAACTTCATTATTGCCGCTGGAACCCGCTGCTTCAGCCTTTCGCCCTCGTTTGCGACGTACTTCGCCACTCTTTTTCACCTTCTTGGAGCTCACACGGTCGCCGCGGACCTGTTTTGCGGCGTGGATCGTCCCGCGCCTTCTCCCAATTAGTGGACGCGCCATGGGGACGGATACGCGACGCATGCAGCGGCTTAGGTGTCGTCTTCCGCCTGCTGCGCATGGCCACCCGTTAGAATTGACGCAACCTACAGTTAATCTACTAGCATAGATCCTTCGTCTTAAGTACGGTTATCACCGGAGAAGCTCGCAACGGTGCAGAAAAGAAACTCTTAAATAACAGCGGCGTTATTAATATTTTACCGTATAACCTGTGTAGTATCCGATAGAATGTTATATCTGACAAGCCATATTAGCCAATCAGATGACTGCAATTTGGACACCACCGGATCGTTGTCATTTCCGACAGCACCAAAAATTGGTGGCCAAGGATCGATAAAAGTTAGGCACCAGACCACTAAAGCGCAGTCACTTCCCAACTCTTCATGGGTCGCGCACGAGCAAGTAAAGATGGAGGCCGCCTCGCACGACAGTACAAGCGCTCTACGCCGACGTATGAGTTTCGACTCCATGTCATTCACCATTCTGATTCTCACGGAGTGTCCTCTGCACTCGCCAAGTTCTACCCTAAGGCCAAAGGCACCACGCTCGAGACTAAGCGCAAGAGCATCTACCTGTGGCGGAAACGCCGCGATACCATCGAGAAGGCCGGAAAGAGCAGCTCGTCCAGCGTGCTGCGCAAGCTCAGACCTGCAGGAAGTGCCACTGTGCTGTCGTCTGAGACGGAGTCTCAGCTTCTTCGCTGGGTCAACGCCTACCGCGCCGATGGGGCGCCAGTTTCGGCTCTAATGCTCCAGCTCAAGGCCCAGGAATATGCGGCAGCAGCTGGTATACCGCGCGGCGTTTACACCGGCACATGGGCTTGGCGGGTTGCATTCGTGCGCCGCCATTCGCTGCGGTCCCGTGCGCGTACGCGCCAAGGACAGAAGAGTCCCGCAGACGGCGAGGCTGCTGTTCTTGCTTTTAATACCAGGATGCGCGCAGTCATGCACCGCCTAGGCGTTGATGTCACCTACAACGCCGACCAAATGCCCGTTGTCTTCGAGTACGTGCCGCGCACGACGCTCAACAAACGCGGCGCACGTACGGTGTGGGTTCGTACATGTGGCAAGGACAAGGAGAGGATGACGTGCATGCTGCTTGGGTCCTCTTTCGGCGAGAAGCGGACGCTGTTTTTATACTGAAGGGCCGCCCATCCAAGGTCGCGGCGACGCAAGCCGATAACGTGGAGCTGAGACACGGCTTCGGTTAGCATCTTTGGAAGCAGATTGAGAGCCTCCAGGACAGACATGGCGTCCAGATCTACGTTAATAGCACGGGTTGGTGGAACACGTCGCTGACTCTCATTTGGCTGGAGTATCGTTTCGGTGGACGTAAGCACTTGCTGGACGTACCAGCAGGGCACACAGGCGTCTGCCAGCCGGCGGACATTGCTCGGAACCGCCCGCTGAAGCAGCGTCTGCGCCAGCGCTGGGTAAGCTGGCTGATGACCAAGCTGGCGGGGAGGGAGAGCATCAGCAGCGAGGTCAAGGCGCCGTCCAGGAATGACGTGGTTGACTGGGTTGCCAGGGCGTGGGAGGGGCTGTCCGCTTCGACGATCTCGAACAGGTTTAACGGCATACTTGCCGTGCCACCTGTCGACCCAATGTTCGAGGCCTCGTCTAATGCTCTTGCTGAGGAACTAGAGCGTTTGCAGCTCCTTGATCCTGATGTTGGTGAGGTCGCTGATGAAGAAGACGTAGTAGATATGATGACTAGAGGAGAAGTAAGCGTCTAATGCAAGTGTTGGACTTTGTTCGAATCGTTCCCCGCGCTGGGAGGGTTCTCTGGGTAACCCCTTCCTGAATCTAATGGCAGCATTCGCGAGTGCTAATTCGGTGGTTTTTAGCAAAACATATGCTTTTCCACAGGGATTGTGAATTATCCTTTTTAAGGGGCCGAACCCAAAAGTCAGAAGGGTGTCGGATACTACACAGGTTATACGGGTAGTTACATGTACAGCGACTGTTCGGAATGATTTGATTTGGGACGAAGTTTGAAAAACTTTGCATGTTGCAATAATGCGTGGGCTGTATACATGAAATACGGCGAGCGACTATAATACATGCACAATGTGTATGTACCGGTACTCGTACGCATTGCACAATTACAACTAACACCGATCTCATTCACGTGCACCCATCCACGCCATTTACAAATTGAAATTACACATGAAGTTCATCGCTTGATTAGAACCGCAGGAAGCACAAACAAACACGTTTGCAAACACCACTTACTGTTATTAAAAGTGTGTAGAAAAATTTACAAACATGTATTAATATGCAGAATACACTAAGTGGCTCCCTCCACCCCATGGTGAACAATCCGCAGGAGCTTCTCAAATCGATATCACAACACGCCTCATTTCCCTCGGACAGTGTCCGACGGAGACGATCGTCGCCTTCGCACGGATAAGCATGGTAACGGGACATATCCTATATGGATAGAGCACAGGTGGATTTCATATTATGAAATCCAGAATACTGTATATTTAAAAAAATGTTTTAATTCAGCGTCCGGAACAGTGAGTACCACCACTGGCAGACCTGCAAGAGCTGGTCAACGAAGATGGTGCTTACCACTATGAAGCTGTCCTGCCATCACGATGGGGTTATGCAGACCCTCAAGTTGAGGACCATCGAAGACAACTAATTATTTTGCTTCTGGTACTAACTAGTTTGGGTAAATAAATTATTTACAGTTGCATCGCCTTGACATTGTGCAGCGCATACTATTATATGTACATGTGCATGGTGGTAGTAAGGTGGTCTTCTTTTCGATGTTTAAGATGCTCATGTATTACATGTGCACATATTACATGTACCTGTACTTCGTATTATATGTTGAAGTGTAGGTAAAATAATGCCGCTGTTATTTACGAGTTCCTTTTCTGCAATGCCTTAGCTTCCCCCGTAACGGTTGAGCACATCGCAGGATGGAGGCGGATGGGGTCGTCAACATTCGAGCCTCTGCATGGGCCCCTTCTGTGCGTGGCTGCGGCAAAAGTCTCCGATTTGCGGCAATTTCCTTTCCGCCACTTGTTCAAGAGGGCGTCGAGTGTGGCGCTCAAACGACAAGCGGCGCCGACAGACACAGGAAGCTGCTGCCACAGTCACAAACGCTAGACCTTTGCCACCGACATGTTGCGGCTCGTTGTGCTGGCGGCCAGCTGCCTGCTCGCCGTGCAAGGTAACTTTACGACACTTAGTGGTTAAAGTCTCCGTTAATGAACTGGACTGAACTCTGTTGCCTTGTTGTTGCAGCGATGACCACGCGCGAAATGGCCGAGGACGTGACTTTCGACAGTGTGGAGCTCACCCAGGCTCGGAAACTGGCAGGTGAGACGGTGGACACCACGCTTTGGGCAGAGGACTACAGTCCTGGACAGGTCACGACGGCTTCGGAGGAAGAGCGAGCGGTGGGTGTCTGGCCCACGTCCAGAGGGACTGTGCCGCTCACCAAACCCCGGATTGTGGGACCCACCACCCCGTTCGACGGTGGCATGAAAACCTACAAGCGCAGCAATGTAGCGTTCAAATCGGGTGCTAAAATGACCAAGTCCAATGCCGTGTTCGTCGTCCAGGCCGGCGCCACGCTCAGCAACGTGATCATTGCGGGCGGAGGCGGCGTGTACTGCGAGCTGCACAATTGCGCGCTGGTGAACGTCTGGTTCAAGGACTCAGTTCAGAGCGGACTCCATGTTAACTCGGGTACGGGCATCACGACCATCACGGGCGGAGGCGCCAGGAACGTGGCGCGCCGTGTGATTTTCGGCCAGGCATCGGGCACGGTCGTTATCAGTGGCGGCTTCTACATGGAAAACTCGGGCAGACTTTTCGAGTCGTGCGGTACCTGTGGTCCAGTGAAGCGTGGTGTCATCGTGGACGGTGTTGTGAGCGTGAACCCCACTGCCGAGCTCATTCGAGTGAATGCCAACTACAACGACAGAGGCACAATCTCCAAGGCTTCCATCACCACAAGCACCAATTTGCCCGTGTGCACGCGCTTCAGCGGAGGTGCAACCCCAAGAAGCTGGGCAACGGCGCTAGTCCTCCAGTCTGTTCGTACAGCGCAGCCGCTGTGAAGGTCAAGTCGCCGGTGACGCAGTCTTAAGTGACTTTGGAGACAGTGGGGTGTGACGCAGTCTTAAGTGACTTTGGAGACAGTGGGGTGATCAAATGCTACAGGAGTCGGGGTTCCTTGGCATTATTGCGTTTTCGATGTTGCAGAGAGCGAGTGCGAGCTTTCTTGTCAGCTAGAATAGCGTGTAGTAAAATGGAAAGGCAAGCTATTATCTCTGTTCATGAAGGTCAAGCAAACTCTCATCTTGGTGTCTCCCTAGCTGTCAATTTCAAATGCGATAGAGAAGAGAGAGGAATTGAACGTATCTGCGTCGCACATTGATCGTAAGTTGTTGACGCAGTGTACGACCCTCTCAGCCCATGCAGGACTCATGACATGCGCATCGTGCAACAATTTCACCGCTGTTTGCTGGCGAATGTCGTCGGTATTTCTCGTCACGAGCTTCTGAAGAGCTTCTATGAGTGCGACGTGCTGGAATATATCCGTATCAGTGCCGACCAAGGCTGCAAGCGCAACTTTAACGATGCTGGCGCTAACCTTGCAGGTGTTGGCGTTCGAAAGGCCTGAGACCACATAACCTTTCATTTGGTCATACAACATTCGCAGGTTTTGTTGACGACCTGTGTGTAGCAATTGCTCGAAGCACTTTAGCATCACGAAAAGGACGTCAGGTTCAACTGAGCTCTGGTTCTTGTGCTCGTAGAAAACTTGCTTAGCAATAGCGACCGAGTCCCAATTGGTAACTAGCGGCAGAAGTTGGTAGGTTGCTCCCGAAGCACCCCGCACAGGCAATTGCTGATCGATTCGTGTTGATACACGCGAAGTTCTCTCCTCTTCATCAAATACCGTGTCGGTGGATGGTTCCGCGTCGGAGGTGAGCAGCATTGAGTGGCGTACCAATACCGGGAGACTAAACAGCACGTCTACGTATAACGGGACGAGCTCTTGATAGTGCTCGAGAGTTTTAGCGAGATACGACAATCCCACGCGCCGCAGATTGAGACCTGCTTCCGGGTGGAATTCGCGCTCGATAATAGTCAGACATAGCTCGATCTGCTCTGTAAAATCCCGGGTCGGTTCCTCTTGGACCGCAGTATCATCTCCTGCTCCATCCTCATTCTGCATTCGGTGCGTTGGTACAATGCGAAGGAAAGCGGATGCAACAATGAGAAGCTGGGCTTTCACCTCCCACCACGCATGCCGTGACGAAAGTTGCGTCAAACGCGGCAGTAAGTCCTGGAGTAGATTTACATCGTAGTTCACGACTGGAACCAGCATGGATAAGCAAGCGGCTCGCAGCTTCTCGCACGATGTCTCCAGCCCGATACAGCAATAGTAGTGATAAAGATCAACAAGCGTATCATCCAGTTCGCTTTCCATACCAATCAATATCGCAAGCATATGAACGAATAGTGGAATATCATCGGCCATTGCCTCGCGTATGTGCTTGATAGCCTGGATATGCGCTAGCACTGTGCTGGGCAAGAACGCGTAAAATATTCGTAGTATTGGTGTTCGCTTGCTGGCGTATCGATTCAAAATCGGTGTGAACTTCGGAAGCAGAAATTCTGGCATGAGAAGTGAAGAAGCGGTGCCATCACGTCGAGCACATTCGTGCCCCAATGCCAAAAAGAGATCTACCACAGCTCGAAAGAAGATGTGACCCTCGTCGTGATCAGTGAGGAGAGGATACATGAGACCCACAAACTTCCAAAACTCTCGAGGAAAATCCAAAAGGCTAAGGCAAGCACTTCGGCCTCATTCCCAATGTCTTGAAGCACTTCTGCACACTCTTGATCCCCAAAAGCGTGTCCTTCATACGCATTGTCCACAAAAGTTTCAAATTTATCCTTACCTCCACGAGTTTTTAGCGTGAGCCCCATGCTGGCAAGTTTGCGACCCACGACTTCACTAAGAAGATCCAGAGGTCTGCGTCTCTGGACAAGCTCTGGACTGCTGTTCCCGCCATTCATACTGCGTGTGTCAAAGGAAGCGACACCGCTGCGACCTTCACCAAGTAGACCAGTTGAACTATGCCCCGAAAACCCTAGCGATTCACTCTCCTTAGCTTCTCGCGTCGCGCGGAGCTTCTCAAGCCCTTTCTGGTTGATTGTCTTTATCTGCACCTCTCGGACGAGTTGCTGTGTCATTAGAACCGGGTTGCTGTCGTCATTGCGAACCGGTTTGGTAGCTCCTCGCAGCACTGTTGCTTTACTTGCACTACGCAGAGCAGGGTAACGACCTGACGTGTCTGTCATTAGACGTTCAACCTGCTGAGTCTCCTCGTGTTGCGAGTGGATATCCCGTACTTTGCGAGTGAGCTGCGCCTGATCTCGCGTCTCTGCGAGATCAGACTCTCGCATCTTGTCCCGGATGAAAGCTGAATTGGTAGGTTTGGCGTAAGGAGGGATCTCCTCCACTGTGTCCAAGCTCTTGGCCACACTCATCGGAGCTCCAATGTTTCCTGATCCAGTAGGAGGTGGTTGTGCGACGGCCGTTGGCTGGATCGTACGCTTGGTCAAACACTGATACAACTTGATAAGGAAGGCGACGGCAGCTCCGTTCTGACAATGGACAATGGCGTCGATATCACTCTTGTTGATAAGTGTCTCCAGGTCCGTGAACTTTGAGAAAAGCTTGGCCAGTTGGTCCCAGTTGTCCTTTTTGACCTTCATGCCAATGCCATTGTCGTACGAATGCATACTAATGTCTTTGTCGTAGTAGCGTGACAGAATCTCGGCCACCAAAAACCCATTGGAAAAGTCTCTGCAGAAGTAGTCAAGGTCAGCTCCAGCACACAAAATTTCTCCAATCTACTCACCTTTTGACGTTTTTGATAGAATACGCCAGATCCAAGCTCTGTATCCATCGGAGCAGCTCCCGATTCAGCTTGTTGCTCTTGGTGTCGGCATCCATCGCCATCGCCTCAATGCCAACGTCGCTTCAAGCTCAATAACCGTTCCCAAATGGCTACACTAAATGTAGCCACTTACGTCCACCACCCCAAACTTCTCGTCCATCATATCCAGATGTTTCCACACACCATATTCCATAACACAGGTCCTCGTCTGCGGTCGCGCATCACTGGCCAACGTAGCTCTTCGCCTGCCCACCCTACATGCTTGTGCTGCGTCCGACTCGCTTGGCGCTGCAGCGTCTGCGCGCCCAGAGCGTGCATCAGCAGCGCCTCCATCTCCTTGCACGGGCCTTCAGTGACGCTATAGACCCCGCCAAGCGTCCATTGGACGGCTCCATAGACGCTTCGAGCGTTGTCAACAGCTCTGAAACCTTGGTCAATGGCTTCCACAATGGCAGCAACGGCTACAATTCAGCCGAGATGCAGGCAGAGTCCATGCAATTCTTGGCCTCGTACCAGGACGACGAGCAGCACCAGCAACGGGACGTGGAGTTCACAGCGCAGCGCATCGGCTTCCCCATCAGTGAAGCAGAAGTGAAGGAGCGGTCCGAGTTCCAGACCCATCAGGACGAAGACGAAGGTATCCGTGAAGAGTCCAGAGTGGACGCTACAGCCAAAGCAGAGCGCATCATGGCGGTACTACGTCACTCCATGTCGGAACTCGAGATCGGCAAGGTCATCCACCGCATCGCGCAGTACGCGACACTGCCGCGCGTCACGGGACTGTCCAGGAAACAGTTTTTGAGATCGCTGGAGACGAGGTTCGGAGACAGCAACAAGATGGAGTTCAGCTACATGTTGGCTTTCTTGCAAGGAAGAGATGATGTCATTGAACAGCTCGAGGTGGACTCAAGACAGGGGCTGGTGGGCGGCGACGAGGTTGCTGTGAACCAAGTGCAGGATGGAGCGCTGGCTCAATTAGGAGAGGACTTTGTGGTGCCCAAGATCATGGGACTGCACCCCGACCTGGTGGCGGACCCGCAGTTCGTGAGCATTGTCTTCTGCTACTGCCGGCTGGCGTGTTTGAACTCACTCAAGCTCATGCAGCGACCGGCGGCTGGCTTTAGTCGCGGACCCAAGTCGAGCTTGTGGCAGGTGAAGGCGGACTTCCGGAAGGTGCTGGACATAGAGGGATTCTCGCATTATGCGGACATGCTGGGACTGGACAAGGTCATGGCGAGGGACGAAGATGATGATGTCGATGCGGTGGATGCCGAGTGGGAGGAGTTCAACTTGGAAAACGACCGTATCGACTTCCGCATGCTGATGTCCCAGACGCAGAGTATCGTTGACTTCATGAAGACGGAGCTTCCGAATGATACCATCTCGAAGATGCTCGTCGCAGTGCTGGCATCGGTCAAGACATCGAAGTTGCACCGCAAGATCTTCCAGGAAATGGTCTGCAACATCCAGACAGCGTTTCCGGAGACGTACCATGAGCAGCTACTCTCAGAGCTAGTGCCTTTCCTCTCGGGTGATAACGCTACGTATAAGGACTTCGACTCGGACGTAGCGACGACTGCTCTGCAGCACCACCAGATGCGAAATGAGGCCATCATCCGCGCTCTGCTAGAGACGCGCATGCGTGTCGGGCACATTCTTATCCACGATATCGACGAAGTGGAGCCTACCCAGTCGATCTCCAAGAAGCTGACGCCGGAGCAGCACGAGAAAGTGATCACGACGGCCTGGAACATCGTCTCGGTGCTGGATGATCGCAAGTATCACATGTTTTTCACGCGTTTCCTGAAGTACAAACTAGCATGGCGTCCGAATCGTGCTACGTTCGGAGAGACGTTCCTTTCGGACGTACGAAAGACTCTTGGCCCGCGTGATGCGGAGGCCATCATGCCTATGTTCGAGGAAGTGTACCAACAATTATCGGTGGAGACGCTGACGATTTGCCGTGTGAAAATCCGCCACTCGCGGAAGGTGTTGCGCGGACGAGGTGCACTTGAGCCGCTAAATGATGCGGGGCGCGAGCGTCTGGAAACTGCGTGGCAGCCGTCGCACTGCGCATTCTACCGCAATTTGCCGCACGGTGTAACTCAAAGGCACTTGGAAGCTGCACTTGGTCACGTGGGAGGTGTCAAGCGCTTTTTCCTGTTTGGCAACCCCATCAATGGCCCGCCGGATTTGATTTACGATGAAGATACGGACGAGGATGATGAGAATGAAGATGAAGATGAAGATGAAGAGGGGGACGAAGAAGACGAGGACAAGAAGAAGAAAACGAAGAAAGCGAAAACGGCACAGCCCGATGACGCACCGAAGGGCAAGGAGCGAAAGGCTTTTCTGATGCCCAAGAACAAGCATAAGATCATTGCTAGCGACAGGAAAACGCCGTACCAAGCCGTGGTAGAGTTCGAGTCAGAAAGCGCGTGCCGCAAGGCAACCATGCGCGCTCTTCAGATTTTCGGTGTGATGATGGCAGGCTGGAAGGAGTATCGACCAGTGTTCTCTACGCCAGTCGAAAAACGCTCTGGGATCACCCTCATGAACGTGCCATACGGCACGACGGTCGGTGAGCTTGTGGATCAGGTAAACGGGGTTCTTTCAAAGGCTGGTCTCAACATGAACGTGTCAGGCTTGGTGCCGCGTGGTGTCATGTTGACCAACGGACGTCTGGACCTGCGTTTGCCGTCGTTCGTGGAGGCTGCACAAGTCATGGAGCTGCTGAATGAACACGTGCACTTGAAGAAGAGCCGTAGAGTACTCTCGCATCGTGATGCTGTTCGTTTTGAGGAGTTCGTGAAGCTCAAGAAGGATCTGAAGTCGAAGGCAAGAAACGAGGAAAAGGAGAGGCTGGAGCAGGAACAGGAAGAGCAACGCATACGCGAGGAAGAGGGTGATGCTCCGGAGGATGAAGAAACGCTTCTCTTTGGCGTCGATGAAGACGATGACGACGATGTTGACGAGGAGAAAGAGGAGGAAGACGAAGGCAAGAAAAATTGTTAAGATGGAGGTGACGGAGACTGTCGAGCAATACTTCGCGGAGTGGCTAGAGGCTGAGGCGAATCTTACAGAGAAACAGTTAGAGCTTTCCGAGCAACTCCGCCCGTTTGACGTCACGTGGACCCCGCTGCCGAGGCCCAAAAACAAGCACATGTACCTTTAGACCTACCAACTCAATGGATAGACGGCTACAGCGATAGCAGGCCTAAAGCACATCAGGTAGTCAATCAATGATTAGATACATGCTCACATCACTCCTTCGTGCTCATTGCTCGTGTGAAAATGGTTAAATATTACCTATACTGAAGCGCTGGAGCAACGCCAACGCAACCGACACATGCTCTCTCACTGCTGTGCTACACCCTACAGTTCCTACAGGAATCAATAACAATGAAGCCGCCGACAGCTCAGAAGAGCAGCAGATCCTTGATCATGCGGTCGGAGACCGTGGCCGATTCGGCCTCGGCTCCCGAGCGCACGCTAGCGTCGAACGCATGCGCGAATCGCTTATCGCGCGCCATCATGCGCTCCAAAAGCGAGTTCGACTCGGCGTAGCGCCGGATCAGGTGCTCGCAAAAGCTGTCGTACGTCTTGTTCTCCTTGTAGATGAGTCGGCCGGTCGCGTAGCTGGCGGTGCGGTAGGCTTCAACGAAGGTGCCTTCAACGCCGTCCTGAACCTGCGGCCGGAACACAACCCACCGCTTAAAGAGCCACGGCAGCGTGTTTTCGTCCTGGAAATCACGCTCCTCCAGCACGCTCTGCTGGCAGATGATGGCTCGGTGTTCATCCGGCATGAACCGACGACACACGAGGCTGTTGTAGCTCACGTTCGGCACTCCGTGCACATTGAGAGACCATTTGCCAGTCGTCTTGGAGTACACGTGGGCGACATCCTTGTCCAGCGGTGTGACCACGACGTAGTGCTTCTTGGCGTGCTTGATCGAGATCTTCTGGGCCACATTCGTCTCCCAGCAGAAGTCGTACAGATCCTTCATATTGCACGGGAAGAACTTCTGGTTGTGGATCGTGTAGTTCTTCTCCGTGATGGCGAGGCGCAGTTGCCAGCCATCCATCTCGATGGGCAGACACGAGATCACTTCCGGCGCGAAGCTGCTGCTCTCCAGACTGATGTTGACGCGCACAAAGGACGCAATGTTGAGCAGCTCCCGCTTGCGCTCGTCACTGAGCGAATAACCCGTGGCCGGGTCGATCGTGTGCACACTACTAGCGTCGTCCGTCTCAATGTGGTTCACTGGGTCGTTGCTGTGCGTTCCGTCCGTGTCTTCTCCACTCTGGTCTTCGGTCCGGAAAGGCAGCAGGTCCGAGCTGAAGGACACGAGCGGCGCCGTGGGCGTAGGCGTCGCAGGTCCCGGTCGAGCTCCGGAACCCATCTCCTCGACTTTACGCATACTGTCATCTACAAAATGCAAGAGGCGCGCAGCTCGTTGTTGCTGCGAGAGCTGTCCACGGAGGTAGTTGACCTGATCCTTGAGTGCAGCCTGGAGCTCCACCACGTGGCTACGGAGGAACTGCAGCTCCAGCTTCTGCTTCTTACGACAGCGACGCGACGCCGCGTTGATCTTGAGTTGTCGTTCGCGTGAGACTTTGGTCTTCTTGGGGTGTCGTCCTCGTTCTTGACTGGTCGATGTCCGACGTTGACTGTATTAGCACGAGGATGCACCACCAGATTCTGCGGCTTGGTGCGCATGGCCAACATGGACGTGGCTACAGCAGCAGTGGGCGACTTGTCCCCAGCCATGCGGTCGTAGCCGCGTTTGACGCCGCTCTGTCTTGTGGTCGGCCCGTTAGTCGTTGGAGGGAGACCGTTGCTCACTGCTGTGGGTGGGAAGCCCTGCGGAGCTTGATCTGTAGGTGTCGAGTAGTACAAGTCCAGGTAGGAGCCTGTGGGGACGTCGGACGCATGTCCTGACGCGCCAAGGTACGCGCTGAAGAGCTCGTCGTCCATATTGGCCAGTGAACTGTCGTCAGAGATTGAGAGCGCTAAGGGAACGTCGGAGCTGCTATTGGTGGGTGACGCACTGGAGACGGAGGCCAGCTCCTGTTTGAAGCTCAGCACCTCGTCCTCGTAGAGCGAAGGCGACGTGATGAGGTCCAGGGCACCAGTGAACTGCATAGAGGGAAGGGGTGGACAGAGAGTGAACCAGCTGACGGACTGAGTGATTCGAGGCGAATCGGAGAGTGAACTTCAAAAGCAGAGACTTTAGTCTTTGCCGCCGTTGGATGAGTACGTTGGCTTAGCGGAAGAGGAAGTGACCTGCTCCAGGTTTGCTTGCTTGTCGTGTGTCGACGGTGCCCGTCACCTCGGTGAGATAGCGCACCAACGGATACCTTGGTCTCAGTATGCTGCTTCGGCGCTTGAGCGGTGATGGGCTGGAAGCACTCGTTTTATGAACCAACCAGATTCCAGGACCTGGAATTAGCGAGCAACATAAACTGCTGCTGCAACGGAGACTCAACGTAAGAGGGCTCTTGCTGCAACGTAGATGATTTGGTCCCGGCTTTGCAACGACTGGACCTGGACACTGGAAGTCTCTGGAACCACAAGAAAAAGCGGTGTGTAAAATGGCTGGTCAGCGGCCACCAAGCGGAGATGACCAAGAGCAATGCCGCTGACGAAAACTTCCAGGGAGGAAGGCTTCGTTAGCGTTAAGCTTAGGTGAAATGCATGAATCGGTATGCATGTAGTGCGGCCAACGTTGAGAGGATCACTGTCGAGCCATTTTGGTCGGACTATGTTCGCGCCCACACCACCAAAACCGGATTCTGCATTTTGCCCGTTGAAGTGGCCTTCGCCAGTCATTTCCGCTGCTCATCCGCTTGGCTCCGGCCATAACTGGCTGGCGCGGGCTCATTTCTTATTAATATGCGAACAGCGCGGCAAGCCGAGGCCTCGCAACGTGCTGCAGCCTACAATGTCTAAAAGTTCGCTTTGTCGAAAAAGGCAAATGAGTAAGCACTTCAACATCGTCCATGGGGTATAAGATCATTCATCTGCAGTTAAATTAGACAGCCCTGGCTTCCTCTCGCCTCTCTCTTCTCCGTAGAGCGACACGCTCGAAGCCGATTCTTACCGAGCCCCTCGCCATGCCACCGCAACGCGCGTAGGAACCTGTGGCGGCCCAGACTCGGGAGCTGCGCAACTCAGCGTACGAAAGTTGGTGGCCGCATCTTTCTTGCCTTGCTTGGCGTCGGCAGGGTTGAAGTTCTGCGGTTGCTGGAACAGACTCCACGCGGCAAAAGAGCCACGCGCCGCTGTCATCTTCGCCTTGGGCAACATACTGCTGACGTCGTTGGGAGAACCGTTGGAGGTTGGTGCGGCGGGCATCGCTGGTAAAGTTGATCTGCGCGGTCGAGGGCGCTTTTGATTGTGCCAAAGCACCGGATCGCGCGCAAGTCCCCCAAGGCCAGACAAAACTTCAAGGACAGCCCTTCTTGGGTTAGCATACGCACACGAGGCATCAGAAACCTCCTGCGGTCGACCACGTCGTTGAGGTTAGTGTTCATTTATGGCCAGTCAGCGACCGTGCCAAGGTCTCATCACGTTTCAATTGGTTGAAACGGAAAGAGTGGTATCTAATGAATATCCAAGCAGAAAGCATGACTTGGTTTTTGTATGCCAACTTCAAGTTAGCGGTTGGCGCCACACGTGGAAGGCATGGTCGTAGAAGGAGGCCGAGCCCACCACAGGCTCCTTGGCCGCGAGCGTCGTCGGGTGCAACCACCAATCCACGCCGTATGCGAGTGATTCGTGGCGGTCGTAGCTCGACGCCTTGCGCAACGTGGTCTCTGTGGACAGCTCCAGCACCTGGAACCCGTTGTGCATGCAGGCGGCCAGCAGCAGCTCCTGCAACATAAAACGGGGAGGCACAAGCTGTGAGTGCGTCTTACTATTGTCTGCAAGCAGCGATCGCTTGCTCCTTACCTTGCGGCTTGCGGCCGGGTGCCATTTCAGGCGCCAAACGCCGCCGCCGGCGCCGTACACGGCCAGCGGACGCGTCATGCTGCGGTGGTCCCAGACCGCGACTCGCTCGTCGTAGCTGCCCACAGCCACCAGGTTCTCGTCGTTCTGGTGGAACTGGATGCTGCACACACCCATGGAGTACGTCCGTGTGTTCTTGAAGATCGGTGCTGCTGTGCCCGCGCGCAGGTCCCATCCCTTCAAGGCTGCGTCGTCCGCACCCGAGAAGAGCACGTTCGGGTCGTGGCAGTTGAAGGCCGTGATCCACGCCTCGATTGGTGACCCGAACAGGTCATGTGCGCGCCACTGCGGTAGAAATTAAGTATTAAGTGTCAGTTAGAGCGCTGTCATCCGTCAAGTAATTTGCAGCAAGACAGGAAAACGTCTCGACAAAACCACACGAGAAACCGGCAGCGACATTACCTTGGCTTGCTGGACGATGCCCTGCGGCGTGATGTCCCAGACCGAAAGCATGCTGCAGTTCACACGGCAGCACGCACGACAACTTATTAGTGCATCTGAAGCATCCCGCCACGCTCGACTTGCTTGCTAAGGATACGGGTACCTTACCCGTCCGAGTGGCTCACGCAGATGGACGCCAGAGTGTTGGAGTGCACGCGGTTGTTCCAGTCCAATGACAGACACATGGAGTCAGCGTTCGCTTCGGTGGCCAGCCCCGAGTGGCTCAGCTTGGAACCATCACCGTCGCCCTGATCCAACTCGTACAGCTCCAAGCTGCCACCGGCCGTAGCAGCGCCCAGCACCGCTTTGCCATTCATGGCCTCCGTGTTCCACTTGATGTCGAAGATGCCGCTGGAGGTCGCAGTCTCTTCCAGTTTGTGCACTGAGACGTCTGCACCATCAGTACTGGCCGCGTCACAACTCAGCTGAAAGTGCTGCAGTGTGCCACTGCGTCGGTCTTCCGCTTCGCCAATGTCCACCGCCTTGTGCAACTGGTACGTGGCTGCCACCATAGACGACTCAAAGCCGGCCACTGGGCAAGACTCCACACAGTCCGTCGTCTCCACCGTATCGAACGTCGCCAGCGTCGCGTCCATTTTGCAGTCCGTAATATTCCCGATTCGTATGTAGGACTATTCTCGTAATTTCTCGTTTTCGCGTGTCATCCAGTCAATCGCATCAGCGGTTGCACTGTGTGTCAATCAATCACCATGAGCAGCTCGGACGAGGAGAACGATTTCTTCAGCCAAATGGAGAGCGACGATCTCTTTGAGGAGAGTGAAGTGCAGCAGAATAAACGTCGCGAAGCGGAGCGATACGTGGAGCAGTATGCCGAGCGGCAGTGGGGACTGGCAGCCAGACAGCAACGCGTCCAGGGCGCCGAGAAGGACCTGGTGACGGAGAACGCGCTCGAACTCCGCGCCGACAAAAGGTCGTTTTTCAGGAGAAGCAGGGCCAACAGGCCAAGGTATGGGACTGCGCGTTGGTGCTGGCCAAGTTCCTGGCGAACGACGCCTACTTCCCGCAAGACTTTTTCGTCAACAAGCGCGTGATTGAGCTGGGCTGCGGCGTCGGCGTGCCTGGTCTCGCTGCTGCTGCGCTCGGCACCAAGGAGGTTGTTCTCACCGATATGGTACGAGTCCTATTATATTGCTGCAATTGATCTGTCAGTCGCTGATATGTAGTGTTCATCGTTGACAGCCCGTGGCGATTCCCTGGATCCAAGCCAACATCGAGCGGAATCAGACGCTCGGCTGCATTTCCAGTGACATCCGCGCTGAATCGCTTATGTGGGGAGAGCACGAGTCTCTGGAAGAGAACCAATTCGACGTTATTCTCTGCTCGGACCTGGTCTACGGCGAGCGCTCGATCTCGCAGAAGCTGGTGCAGACCATCGTTCAGCTGTCACACCCCAAGACAATGGTGATTTCTGCGCACGAAGCTCGCTTCGCCGGAGATCGTGGCGAATCATTCTTCGCTCTGCTTTCTGAGCAGCATTTCCAAGTGGAACAAGTGCCTCGTGAACGCCTTGATGTCGTCTACAGCGCCGCCAACATGCATGTGTACCTGATCCGGCCAACTAACGTACAGTGATTATCCTGGATTATATAATCCAGATTTTATTTTATCCGAACACGCGTAAATTACGTGCCGGCTTTTAAAATACGGATCGAATATCTACTACACCCGTCCAGTCGTCAGTGTTGCAGACACGCACCATTCGCCAAGATGCTATCGATGCCTCTGCGCCGCTCGCTAGCTCCGCTACGGCGTCTTCTGAGCTCTTCAGCCGTAGCTGCCAATGCTCCGACCACTCTGTGGCAAGACGTGTACAATCTGGATGCGACGCACTGCCACGATCCGCTCGTGAGCGAGGGAGACTTGCAGGTGCAGCTGGACGTGATCACGGAGGACGAGGAGCAGGTCGTGGCCGACGAGTGCGCGTGCATCCTGAGACGCCGTCGCTACGAGGAGGACCACTGGGACAACGCCATCGTCAAGTTCAAGGAGATGGAACGCTCTCGCTGGTCTACAGAAACGCAGCGCATCCTGCACAAGGTCCGCGAGGCTGCCATCCTGCCCAAGGAGCTCACGTACTTCCCGGCTGTCCACGTGATTGAGTTAGCCGAGGACGGCTACATCAAGCCTCATGTGGACTCCGTCAAGTTCTCTGGACGGGTGGTGGCAGGTATCAACCTGCTGTCGCCTAGCATCATGAGGTTCAAGGAGGAACACGGCGACTCGGTCATCGACGCCTTCCTGCAGCGCCGATCAATGTACATGATGACAGGAAGAGTCCGCTACCACTACACGCACGAGATCCTGCCCGGTGCACAGACGTTCCGAGACCAAGTCGATGTGAACCGCACGCACCGCATCTCCATCATGCTGCGCGACGAGTTCCTCGAGGAACACGTCGCCAAGTACCACGCCCTATGCGAAGCTGGACGGCGAGTCGCAATGAGTTGCAAACGACCCATGCATTTAATATTAGGTGGTGGTTGACTAGCTACAGTGGCGTCCTGTCCGCCGTCTCAAAAGTGTTCAATATCCGAAGTCCCCGCTGCGGTGCAAACGCGATCGTACCTGTCCTCGAGTACTTGCTTCTAAGCGTTGTGCTCGGCCCTTTCAGCACTTTCGACACCGCGGAATGACACTTTGTCGTACGTACGACCCGTTCGCGGACCGGCTGCTCAGACGACGACGCGCACGTTGCTCTTGAATTTGGATGGTCCCTTTGATCGTGAGCGTGGCTTCTCTGCGAAGCGGTAGTCGGCGCGGTTGCTGTTGACTACGCGCGTCTCCTTCTTGGCTGATTGAGCGATGGCGTCGGCCTTGCTGATGCTCTCAAGACACGACACAATTTCGGCTGCACTCGGCCTTCGTGACGGGTTGTGCGACCAGCACCGCGCCATCAGCTCCGCCCACTTGATATTGCACTGACCGGGCTTCATAATTGGTCGGCAGCCCGAGAGCACGTACTCGCCGATCTCGGCGTTCGAGTGCATGTCTGCGTACGGTAGTTCGCCTGTTGTGAGCTCCCACATGATCAGTCCAAAGCTGAAGATGTCCACTGCCTGAGGGCTGGAGCTGTCGCTCGGGAACGCTCCCTTGAGCACCCGCTCTTCGCCCAATTTCAGCAGCTCGGGCGCCGTCCACCGCAGCAGCGCCGCTCGCTCGTCGATGCTGTTCATCCTACTTCTATCAAAGCCCACTGCCTCGGCCACTCGGCGCGTGCCAAAGTCCGCCAGCTTGGCGTTCCACGAGTCGTCGACCAGGATGTTGGTACTTTTCAGTTGTCCGTGGACAAGAGGCGGGTCTGCACTGTGCAAGTAGAGCAACCCGCGTGCCGCTCCCAGTGCGAGTCGTATCCGCAGACTCCACTTGAGATTCACCTTCTTCTTGGCCGGTTCATTGATGCTGCCCGGGGCGCTGGCTGTGCTGGACGCGGCTGCTCGCGACAGCGGCTCGGAGCCTTTCCGCTTGTGCTTGTTCCTCCCAGTCGACGGCTTGGGCGCGTGCAGCACGTTGAAGAGCGAACCCCGCGTACAGTACTCACTGACGATGCAGAAGTAGTCTTCCTGCAGACACGCGCCCATGAAGAGCACCGTGTTCGGGTGGCGTAAGCTGCCCATGCGGGTGGCCTCCACCTCGAGTTCCATCTCCACGTTCTCTCTGGCCGAAGGTTTGGACGGCAGCGAGATCATCTTCATCTTCTTCACAGCCACGACGCTGCCTCTGTACGAGCCCTTGTAGATGACACCGGACGGACCTTCCCCGATCACGTTGAGACACACCACTTCGTCTGCCTGTCAACGGTATCAACGTTAGATTCTATCAGATTTAAGACCGAGGTTAGAGACGACGTACCGCCAATAGGGACGTGGTGCCGAAGGTGGACTGCGCGTCCGTGGACTGCTGCACGTAGCTGTGACTGGCCTCGTCCAGCTCCGCCTCGAGCTCGGCCGCCATGTCGCTGTCGGGCAGGCACTTGGACAGACAGAAGCCCATGGTATTATGCTGGGATTCGAGTGAGTGTGCTCTGCTCTCTGACCGCGGGACCGACTGTGAGTGAGTGACGCCGTCTCTGCCTAATGACGAGGGACGGCGGTCACCGCGTGATTGTATTTTTGAATCGCGACGCCCAATCTACGACCACGACGGTGCGACGCCCAAAACGAGGCGGACGGGCCCGGCGTTGCACACCTCACTGTATCGGAGTGATTAAGTGGGGCACTTGGATCAGGACGGTTCGATTTACCTAAAATAAACGTGAGGACCAGCCCAAAACAAGACGGGCGGAACAGAGCCGGGTTTCTAGGGTTGTCCACTACGCTGACTCGCAACATGGCATGAGTGCTTCGAGGCTACCGTACCAAACACCGTTAGAGAGGATAGAGAGGATAAAGAGAGAAGACGAAGGTGTCGATGCTAATTGCTGTCACGCACTTGCCCAATGCTTCGTGCAAAGGAATAGCCTCGTCTTCGTATTGTAGGCGAAGGCAGCGTGACAGGCTCGGCGTGTCTACGTCGCGATCAAGGGCGGGGATCGTCCCGGTCAAAGCCGGACGCCACGCCAAACGGCGGCATCAAGCTTGACTCGCTCCAGCGATTGCCAACTTGGCACTCAGTGCGCTTGGCGTCGCATGGCCAGCAGGAACGAGGAACAATCCATCGCATTCTGTGCTCGTACATGTAGTTTTCATGCCAGCAGGTCGTCAGAAGTGGGTCCAACGCAGCGCCGGCCGGGATCTGATCGCTCCGTCAACGTTTGGTTGGAGAGCTCCGCTACGGACAAGGCCAGTGGGTGTCTCTGCAATCTCCAGCATGCTCGGCCCGCGCCGCGAGGTTCAGTGGGTGAAGGTGACGCTGGTCGACTATGTTCGACGAGTTGCAAGACTACGTCGTTCGAAAAGCGTCGTAATCGACTTGCTTGTTCGGTGGTGGCGTTGCTGTCCTCGGCGTCCGTGCCAGGTGGCGAGCGTGGACGGATGCTCGAGCCCCGAGTCTCCCGAATCTACGGCGGCCCAGCTGGCGCACAACGCCACGACGAGCGGCATCTTGTGCACCCGGTCTCGCGTTACGCTACGCTAAAGTCTCCGAGTTTGAAAGCAAAGTTTTTTCTCGCCGTCGTCCCGAGGTCCCTCGATTGCTTGACGACATAAGGAAATCACGCCCACAGCGATTGCAAGAGGGCATCGTCGAGCGGTGGTTGAATGCGTATTGCATTCCCTTATCTACGAAATGCAGCGCTACAGTCATTACGCTCTATGCATTGGCGTCCGCTTTCGACTTGGCCAGGTCCTGCGGCGTTGCCACGTCGAACCGCAGACGCACTGCGAACTCGGGCGCGAACTTCTTGTGGCCGTGTTTGGCGTCCTTGGCCACCTTGTCGATCTCGTGTTTTGATAACGCCAGCTCCACGTGATCACCCACGTGGGGCACGAAAGCCGTGTGGAACCAAAAGTGCCCCAGGGCGCCACCGGTGCGTCGTCGAAGCTCCACTTTCACTTCGTCCCAAACGAGCACTCGGTTGCAACGCAGTTCCAGCTCCACGACTTCTTCGTTAGTGTCGTCGTCGGAGTTCGGACGTCGTTGTCGCTGGAAACTGCCGGACAGGTCGTAGACTGCAGCGCGAGGTCGAATAGCACCGCATTCCACACGAACGCGCCAGTCGCCGGCACTTGCATTAGTTTTCTTGTGCGTGGTGATGCCGCACAGTACAACCACAACGAGGACGAGGTGCACGCGTGCAGGCAACACCGGTTCAGCGTATGGTCGAGGGTTTGATCCAATGACCCCGCGAGGTGAAGCCGGGTCTTGTGTCTCTTGCAACCATTGCTTGTGGTAGTCGGCCAGTACCATTGCACGCTCGCGAGTCTCTTCGTCTTCATACGATCCGAGCACTTCAACATCATCGGCACTTTCCGAGCGACGACACATCTCGCCGAAGTACCCGACAAACCGCCGCTGGCTCAGGATCGTCACGCCTTGCAGCTTGAGAGAGCGTGCGGCTGCAAAATACTCGAGTGATCCACGAGCGGAGCGCCATAGTCGAGCGTACAGCATATAGGCACTCAGCATGACGCCGGTACGGCCTTTGCCGGCCTTGCAGTGCACTGCCACGACATTTTCGGGGTGGGCTTGCAACCAGGCGTGCACGTCGCGGCAGAACGGAAGCAGCATTGACAATGGTGGTGGAGTATGGTCTTCAAAGCCGAATTCTGCTACACGTCCGTGGAATTTGTCGTCCTGCGCGTAGCGGCGCTCAACGCAGAGGTTGTAAACGCGATATCGACCGGGGTGACGTTGCTCAAAGAACCGAAAGACATCGCGATAGTGGTTCCGGTAGATGCCCTCGATTTTCTCCGCCGGGTAGCCTAGTGCTACGAGCCGCTGGGTGACGTACGTCAAGTCCAAATCAAAGCCATCCGAGGAGAATCGCCGCTTTTCCTTGGACACCAAGTGCTTCAATCGATTTGTGAGACCTCCTGTGTGCCTCCTCGATGAGGTTGGGCTTGACGAGGGTGAAGAAGAGGGCGGCATAGGAGATACTAGTTCCACGTCGAGTTGGGCGTCAATCTTAAGGCCTGATCGGTCGAATAGTGTTGGTCGAATACTTGACGGAGGGGTTGAGGAAGCTCGAGCTACTGGAGATGGAGGTGGTGCTGACGGTAATTCAAAGGAGCCATCCACCGGTCCCCATGCCGTCACGGGTGAAGGTGGTGAAATTGATCCAGCTGAAGATGCAGGCGAAGCTGGAGTTTGATCGGAAGTGGCGTCCTTCCCTTTGCGTAGATTTCTCTCACTGTGCCCTATGTGCTTCACCCTCGTGAGCGAAAACATTCGCTGCATGATTGAGCGATGACTTCGCCTGAACACTCGAGGGTGATATATGTCCAGCCCTGTTGCACGGCAAGAGAAAGCATGGCGAGTGAGTTAGTTAGAATAGCTGGCCACTTCGATCACATACCAAGAGCAATTATTACCACGAGGTGATCGACAGGCAATGATAAGGCTTGCGAAGTACGCTTAGCGACGACGCGGGCGGTGTGCTCAATTGCCTCTACCTATTTCGAGAGCAGTTTGTGAAAAACTAATTTCGTCGGAAGGGTATCGAGGAAGGATACATGTATGTTGAAGCACACGAGATCAAATTTAGGATGCGTAGTGATTTATGCGCATCGATCAATCAAAGTCGACCTCTGGGTTGATGGCGTCGAGTGCAGGCGATTCGTAGTTGGTGTAGAGTGCATACTGGTAAACCAAGTGTGGAATGGATGGCTTGAAAGTCCGAGATCGACAGTCTAGCAACTCCTGGATCATCCCTGCGTTCTCTTCTAAAGTAGCCACACACATTGTTAGTTTCACAAGACTGAAATTGTACTGGTGTCTTCCCTACCTATGGTAGTAAGCAGGATTTTGCCGTCTTTGGAGCGCAGTAGCAGCTTGACAGTTTCCGCGTAGAGCTCCCAAACTTCGCGAGTGATGAATGGGGGTCGACGACGACGAAATCAAAAGTGCCAATAAGTTCCGATGGTACGTCCCCAGGCTTGTGGAAATCAAAGAGGACAAACTGTTCGCCTTCGGATTCGAACTTGGGATCGAACTGAAGTAACCAAAACGATTTTGTCAAAAACGGATCTATGTCTTGGGCTATAATGCATCGAGAGACTTACGTCAAACAGAAAGCATTCAGGTTGATCGGTGGAATCACTTTGCTGGGACTTGACAGCGAAATACACACTCGGAGTAGACAAGAAGGCGATTCGTCCACCGCATTGTGGTGCCTCCACGATGGACTCCTTCGCTATTGTTGTCACTGTATCTGCAGAGTACCAATACTGGTTCAGCTCCTCTTTCTGCGAGAATCAGAAATGCTGTTAGACCAGCCGAAAACATGTTGTGATGCGAACGAGATTCGAGAAGCACACAAATTCGGGAAGCAGAATACATACCTCTGGGAACTTCTGCCAGAACGTACGTGAGCGGCGCGCTGGCGTAGCCTCACGTTGCGCAGAGCGATTCTTCATGCTCCGTTCGTTTTTCCTTTTAGAAGTACTGTCATCGCATCGCAACGGGCGCTGCAACTATTCGCTCGGACAAACAAGAAACGACTTGGCGTACGCTGACACCGCCACCTCGTAGTTTGTAACGTACATGCATCGGTTGCCTCTATTTAATCCACCTGGGGTATTCGGCTATTCGGATCGGACCAACCCGATTCGAAAGAGTTGGTCAAAACCTGTGTTTGAGGATTCCCTCGTGATCGAACGCTGCGAAGAAGACTCTGGTGATAAATCTGTCGCCGTGCTTTCCTCGTTGATGATTCTACTCGCTCCGTTTCGTTCTAGAGAAATCGTACGAACAAGCTCCTCCGAGTCAAATGGCTTGCACTCCAGAACACTCTTCACCAATGCCCGCTGCAGGCGCTGGTACGACGAGTTCGCCTCGCAGCTGCCACTGCACGAACACGTACCTCCGTATTCCGCCGGCAAATTGTCCGCGTCAATGAACTCCAACAGCGCGGCAGCAGTCTCACTCTCCGTCAAAATGTTCGTCTTCGCACGCGTAGCTTCATTCAACAACGACTTCACACCCTTCCACGCCATGCCAAACCACGACGGCACATTCACGATGAAGATCTTGAACGACCGCTGCGGGTAGTGCCGCTGCATCACTCCCGTGCACCGCCGGATGAACTCGAAGGCCTCGCCGCCCATGTCTCGCATGCCGATCCCGCGCGCGTCCAGGATGATACACATCTTCTGCGTCTCGCTGGAGGCACAAGCCTCGCACGGACATATTTGATGCGCTGCGTACTTGAGTGTGAACTCCATGGCGAACAAATAGTGTTTAAATAGCGTGTCCGGCGTGACGCCGACTCTCTTGAGCTGCGGGATGTTGATGCTGCCGATTTTCTCGATGTAGAGTGGGTGACCCAGCTTGTCGTGCTTGTGAATGAACTGCGTGTAGTGACTTCAAAAGAGATCGACAAACACATTGCAAGTAGGTTAGCTTTCAACAACATTGTAGCGTTCAACGCAATTTGAGCCGGGCGTACGTCTTGATCGTATCGTAGTGCGTCTGGGGCATGGACAGGATCGAGTCGACCCTCATGCTCTTCCTCCACGCCAGTGTGGTCGCGTAGCGCTGCATCGCCTTGGCAGCGTCTCCATTTTCCGCGACGAGGAAGGCTGGGGGAATCTCGAGCGCCATATTCTGATTGTTGCTCCCAGCGTCTGGTTCGGTTATCCAGCCTGAATGAGAGCCTTTCTGAGAGCGACACCACGAGCGAGGGATCAGCAGAGTCACTCTTAATGGATAGGGGTCAGCTACGAGCCACGAGCTACGAACCTCGGGGATTTGTGCCGAAGCATACGCGCCCACTTGCTCTCATGCGGCGCCGCGCTATCTCTCATGGCATTCTGGTGCTGGAGCTCGACTTGATCAACTGCGCTGTCAACGGACACTGATTCACGAGCGCAAAGAAAAGAAACGGTCTCAACAGATTTTACATTGCAGACACGTACGTCACTATCCAAGGCTGTAGTGCTGACGTCACTTGACGATTCCGCCGCATTCGCATAAGATGTCGGCTGGTTGTCAGCTTCCAGACTGGCTTCCTGCTTCGCCCGCGGCGAGACGATGGGAGAGCGCTCGGGGCTCGCTGACGGTGATGGAGCCTTGAGCTTGAGCTGGTCGATCGCCCCAGAAATCGCGTCGACCCAATTGTTCAACACGTACGCCGTTGGGGCGTAAAGCAGCAGCGAGTGGCCGTTCGTGGCCATTAGAGGTGTGATGATCTCGAAGCTGTTGTTCTGCTTGGTTGTCTTTTGTACAATGGTATTGTGTGTCAACGATACAATCTGGTAGATCTCAGAATCTAGGGTCTTGGCGAACCGGAGGAACTGAGGGTGGAGGATGAAGAGCTGCCGGTGCCAGATCGGATTGAACTGCTTGTGACGTAGCGAGCGCTTCAGCAGATATCCTGCCTTCAGAACTTCCTCCACAAATAAACCAGGCGGAATGGATCGGCAGAATCCCTCATCATTCTCGTCAAGCGTAAAGCTATCATCTCCGTTGCTTCCAATTCGGAAAAGTTGATCTAGTACAGCAGTCGCAGACGTCTCACGTTTAATCGGCCCCATCACGGGAGGCGGTGGTGAACAAGCTGGTAGCGCTTCCGCAGAAACATCACCCTCGCTACTGGATCGGCTCTCTCCACTTCGTTCTAGAGAAATCGTACGTTCAAGCTCCTCCGAGTCAAACGGCTTACACTCCAGAACACTCTTCACCAATGCGCGTTGCATGCGCTGGTACGAAGAATTCGACTCACAGCTGCCACTGCACGCACACGTGCCACCGTATTCCGCCGGCAAATCGTCCGCGTCAATGAACTCCAACAGCGCGGCAGCAGTCTCACTCTCCGTCAAAATGTTCGTCTTCGCACGCGTAGCTTCATTCAACAAAGGCTTCACACCCTTCCACGCCATGCCGAACCACGACGGCACATTCACGATGAAGATCTTGAACGACCGCTGCGGGTAGTGCCGCTGCATCGCTCCCGTGCACCGCCGGATGAACTCGAAGGCCTCGCCACCCATGTCTCGCATGCCGATCCCGCGCGCGTCCAGGATGATGCACATCTTCTGCGTCTCGCTGGAGGCACAAGCCTCGCACGGACATATTTGATGCGCTGCGTACTTGAGCGTGAACTCCATGGCGAATAAATAATGTTTGAACAGAGTATCGAGCGTGACGCCTAGTTTCTTCAGCTGTGGGATGTTGATGCTGCCGATTTTCTCGATGTAGAGTGGGTGACCGAGCTTGTCGTGCTTGTGAATGAACTGCGTGTAGTTTCTGAAGATGCGAAAATGTGTACAACACGGTTAGTTAATCGATTACAGCAAAGAGAAAATCCTGAAAGTGTTCTCACGTACGCTTTGATAGTGTCGTAGAGCGTTTGCGGCATGGTCAGAATCGAGTCGACCATCATCTCCTTCCTCCACGCCAAAGTACTTTCGTAGCGCTCGGCTGCTTTGACAACATCTCCGTTCTCGGCGACAAGGAACGCAGGTGGGATCTTGATCGATGCAGCTTTCAGCAAAGTCTTCTGGTTGTCGCTTACGTGCTCCAGGCGTTCAGATTCAGAGGCCTCTAATGCCACCACCGTGAAATCCCAGTTGCCTAGGAAGTGACGTGATTGTTCATCATTCGTTGGGATAATCTGCCGCGCCGTCACAACCTTCCCGGGGAAAAATACTTCAACCAGAAAAACCACCACAGCAGCAACGAGCCCAGCATATACCGCTGGTAGAACCACCACGGAACCAAACACATGCGTGAACACGGAAGCTGCACCCAGGTATGCAAGAACGATACCACAGGAAAGCTTAAAAATCTGTCGATACGTACCCCGTAGGGTGCCGCGAAGGTTTAGCTTCTTTCGATCAAGTGCGCGAGAAGCACGGACGAGAACCCGCATAGGACGCTTTCCGTTGAGCGCCACGCGGTAGAACGGACGGCCCTCGTGCTTCAAAAACCTCTGGCATTGAATACGCACGCGCCCGCCGTCTGAAAAGTGCACCACCAGCACCATTGTGTCCCGCACGTCCAACATGGTGAGCGGGTGACCCACCTCGACATCTCTTCTGGTAGATACGACCACACGGGTCTTCTTGCTTCGATGCCCAGTCTCATCCGTGGTATTTCCATCATCATCGGCGATGCTGCTCCCGCTTTCGTGTTTATTATCCTTGATGTCGATTTTTCGATTGTCGGAAGGTCAAGACCGTGCATCTCAAACAGAATCGTCTTTCCACGACCATCACACCGCAAGAAGCCGCCTTGCACAGGAGCCGCTTCTTGCTGTTTGCTGAAATGCGTAATCACGCGATTGAACTTAGACCGCAGTCGATTCGAGTCGGCCACGTCGATGATGAGGTTCCGATCGCCGTAGTACATGACCTTGCCCATCGTCCGCAACGCCGCCGTGGCCAGATGCAGCTCCACCTGTGTCGACTTGCCGAACGTCGTCTCCGCCATATTCTTGGTAGTCCGCGCCAAGTTGCTGAAGAAGACGAAGTTCTCTTCCTCGTCCGACGACTCGGAGCTGCTGTCGTCTCCGTTCGCCTCCGGCTGCAGCTGATAGAACGATAGGTACATTTCCCTGGCGTATTAGACTCCTTGGGTCCAAAGCAGCCGTTCTTGGTACTGGGTCCGACGCCCATTTTGTTGTTCCACACTCGTCCGTCCGCGTCCACGAGCACCACGACGTCTCCGTAGCTCACGGACGTGCCTTCTCCCAGTCCGCAATTGGACAGGATGACGAACGTCGACGGCTTGAACTGCTTAGCTCCACACGCTGCAATAGGAGGAATACACGCCAACTCGTCCTGTTTCTGCGGGTTCTTGGACGCCAGGAACCTCTTGCTGCCTTCGAACGTGCCCACATAACCTCCCGAGTCGCCCGCGTACTTACTGCGCGCATAGAGGCGGATGCTGTCGCCGTACCGCACCGCTACATGGGGCGGAGAGCTCTTGGACACGGTATCTAGCGGCATGGAGCCCTGCACGGCCACGTCGTGCTGATACAGGCGGTGCTGGGGGTGATAGACGGGCGCGCGGGTAGCGGCTCGAGGACGGAGCTCCATGGCCGGTCGAGGCGCTGGCGGCGTGTCCATGGCGCTGTCTCCGCTGTTGCTGTTACTGCGTCGGAAGCCGATACTGAGGCCGCTGCGGCTGCCGCTCGTCATCACGCTCTCGTCGTCGTCCGGCTTGGTACGCCGCCGCCGTAGCGACACGCCCGAGAAGAGCGCGTTGCCGTTGGGCGGCGTGGCCACGCCCTTGACGGCGCCCAGGAGCTGCATCCCGAGGAGTGATGGTCGTCTGCGATCCACGAAGACGAGTGCGGAATGGCGGGGATGGTCTGGTTGCCGTGTTGCTCTCCCTATGTACTGTGACGGACGGCAGTGAAAACCTAGGAGAATGGATGTTTATTGATAATAAGATTACAGCAAGTATACGGGATTTTGAAGTGTGAGAACTAATAAGTCTGGTAATCATGGAAGAGGATTGTGTTGCGTAGAGAAGTCGGTGACGGTGCGCGTTTTCTGACTCTTTTATTACCACGGTTTCTGACGGTTGTAGTTCAGCACCGGGCGACTCCGATTGTGGCTCGACTTGAGCGAAGGTCAGCTAAGTGTGCGTTGCTTGAATGTAGAGCGCTTCTCGTGGACGCAAGGCTCGCGTACAGTGCAAGTACTTGGTGATGGCGAGTCTCGCTGTAACGTCGTCGAGTATGGCGATCAGCCGTACTTCAGCACAGTTGCATCAGCGTTTTCTAACAAGCCAAGGTGCAGCTGTGTCCGCTCAACGATCGTCTGCAACGACGCACCAATTCTCATCCGCTTGGCCAATTCTTTGGTCGTGCCGGGCGTCTCAATTGCGAGCGCCAAGCCATTGCTTTACATCAGCGAAAAGACAAGACAAAGAAAGCCAGTGGCAAGCTTGTGGCGTTGCGTGAAGTGAGCTCGCTTCATGTCGACGTTAGCAAAGTACAATAATGCACTTGTATGGCAATCGCAAGCACCTGCAGCGCTCAGTGTTATTACAGCACCGATCGAACTTTGCCGCCGACAGGTTGTGCTGCTCGGAGAGCGAGATTGGCAGCTTGCGTCACCGGAAACTGAAAATTAATCGCGTCTGCACGACTAAGATCAGCTCGCTCGAATAGCCAGCAAGGCTGGTAATACCGTAACTATTAATACCAGTGGATAGTGTGTTCATTTAGCAGTCTACCGGTATTCCACCCCCTAATTATATTTGCTTCGCCAGGAAACTCACACTTTTCGTGGCCTTCCACTGCGCTGCAGGAGAACCTTGAAAAGTGTGAGTACACTGTACTCACACTGCCTTCAGCTTCAAGAAGGAAGACGGCGAGTAACTCAACGATGAAAGAAGGGAAGGGGTGCATGTTCAATCAAACGAGCTCGCTATCATATCGATAAAAATCAAATCACATGTATGGGGATGGATGACTATGCAGGCCGGCGACCGACCGGCTCACGTACTGACTCATCAGCCACAGAGCCCGTCGGTCGGTCGAGCTCTCCTCCTACTTCCGGGGCGGTGTGGCCGGACGCTGCGTACCCAGGCCGTTGTACGCATAGCGCTGCTTCTTCTCCGCAGGCTTGAGGATCTGGAACGAGCACATGAGCGTCTCATCCACCGACATCATGGCGCCGGCGTTGTCGAACTCGCCGCAGTAGTTGGGTGCTGAGAACAGCGTCACGAGTTGGCGCTTGGCGAAGAACTCATAGCCGTCTTCCACCACCTGATGGGCTCGGCAGATCAAGTCGAGGTCGTGGCGCTTGAGGAACTGGCTCACGATGTCCGGGCCGAACGTGAACGACACGCCGCGGTCGTTCTCTCCCCAGCCCATAATGTCCTTGTCGGGGTCGGACCACAGCAGATCACAGAGCAGACCCGTGTCGGGCACATCCGTGGGGCGCACGAAGCGCTTGATCTGCTCCATCTGACTCAGCTCGGGCGACAAACCGCCGTGCATGCAGAAGATCTTCTCGTCCACAATAGCAGCCACAGGCAAGCAGTTGAAGCAGTCCGTGAAGGTCTTCCAGAGCTTGATGTTGTAACGACGCTTGCACTCGTCGTAGAAGCCGTAGATGCGGTTGATGGACGCGCACTCGTGGTTGCCGCGCAGGATAAAGAAGTTCTCCGGGTACTTGATCTTGTACGCCAGCAGCAGGCAGATGGTCTCGAGACTCTGTTTGCCACGGTCCACATAGTCACTGACAAAACACACAAAAACACTGTCAATATCGCTACAAACACCTCCTTCCCTGCATCAACTCACCCCAGGAACAGGTAGTTGGCGTCCGGGGGAAGCCACCGTACTCGAACAGACGCAGCAGGTCATAGTATTGTCCGTGGATGTCCCCTGCAAGTACAACAGTCAGCTCTGTCCGAGATTAAAGTCCCCATTGCTGTCGTAACGTACCGCAGATCTTGATGGGCGCCTCCAGCTCCACCAGAATAGGTTGCGCCAGGAACACCTCGCGCGCGTGCAGGCACAGGCCGCGGATCTCCGTCTCCGAGAGGTTCACCTGCTTGCCGGGGCGCGCGCCACGCACGCTCAGCAGCTTCTCGATGATGCCGTCCACGTCGATGGGCTCCAGTCCGGACGACGCCATTGTTTCTCTGCCTTTCCTTCTTCGGTCTGCGGGCCGGTCACCAACCAGTCCCCCTCCTCCTGGATGTTTCATCCGTTGAAGGGCTGCGATTGGATAAAACTGGATGGGAATGCGCTGATTCGTCGAGAAGAGGCTGGTTTTGACCAATCCATGCGTGCCAGAACTTGGTTGCGAATCAGCTGTTGCTGCTGGTTCAAAAGATGGGGCTGTCCCGCAGTGAGTGAGCAAGTTCCTGCAACTGCAACTTGCTGTCGCTGCAACTTACTTCGAAGTACTCAGCTTAGTAAGCTTTACTTCGGCAAACGAATGACTTGCTCGTTGCTGCTGATTAATGTATCTGCAGTGCAGCGATTGACTTGCGCAGCAATAGCACTCGTTTTGTTTCGAGTACCCTGCCTTACTGTACACCTTTCGTCGAGACAACCACCGGCTCCCATTCGATTCTCGTCAAGCGCAGCATTTGAGCCATGAGTTGCCGCCAACGTTGCCCTGTTGGGCTGAGATGATGCATTACACCGAGTTCTCCATGCTGCCGGTGCATCCACCGAGCTGTCCAAGTCAGCGCTTCGAGTGCGTTTGACGCCTGGCATGGCCACGAGACTGGCGTATTTTTACCACTGGGAAATACATGTACATGTAGAGATCTTTCCACCGGCATACGGGTGGTCATCAACATCGGCAGAGACTCGAGCGTCACCTTCAGCACTATAGAAAAACAAACTCGCACTTGCAAACTCACTTGGAACTTCTGATACAGCCGACAACTAGACGAAAATGGCCCCTGTATCCTTCATAATTGAATTCTTCTTCGTCATAGTATACTCTCGTGTATCCCTCTCCAACAGCAACTCAATCGGTTTCATACTTCTATAAACACATCCCTTGCAACACTCGATTTCCATGTTGAAGACGTGTGTATCCTTGGCAGGGGAAAGGCGGAGGGGCACACAAGGAGAAAAAGGGGGAAGAGCAAGCAGCTCGAAACCAGCCCCGCGCCTCCGTCTCTCGCAAGCGCGTCATGGTGTACGTGCTGCGTCCCTGGCCGACCCCTGCCGTCTCTCTAGGTGCTCACACTGTGTCTTTTGCCCACCGAATGATTGACAACCGCAGGGAAGACAAGAAGCGGAAGCCCTCGAGGGACTTCCCGGCCCACGCGCAGGTTCCTGTAGGCAAAGTGCACCCCAATGGGTCCTCCTCAAGTGCGTCTCTACCTATTTACCTGTTAAATTGCATCGTTCCCCCAATCTAACGCTCTATTGAACTCTGCAGGGTGCGCGTCGACTTAAACACGACCGCCAGTACCGTGCCGCCCATGCGTGACCCGTTCCACATCCTCAACTTTGACGGAGGAGACGCCAGCAGTCGCACGGGCTCCATCATGTCGGTGGACTCGGCGTCCTCCATACTCGGTGGACGACTCGTTCCAGTTTTCAGGAGAAGCAGAAGATGAAGAGGACGTATCGAAACTTCCTAAAAACCAGAGACCGGCACAACCTGCGGACGAACGAGAATACTTTGAACGCATGTGGGCCGAGAACTTTAAGAATTCGAGGCGCAGGTGAACAGTACGACCGGATACCTGCCGGTGGGCGCTGCCGGCCGTCTGAACCGCATCAAAGGCTTCTCCTTTGCGCGGGACCAGGATTCGCACAAGCTGTACGCGGTGTTCCGACTGGAAATCGAGTGCATTGTCAGCGAGAAGCAGTGGACGATCTACCGACGTTTCCACGACTTCAAACAGCTCGCGCACCAATTGAAAAACGAGTCGGTAAGGGTCTCGGCTGTGCCTACGCGGACGCTTATGCGCTCGCTGGACCCCAACTTCCTCCGCAAACGCCAATTAGAGCTGGATCGCTGGCTGCGTGAAGTGCTCATGCTCATTAGTGTCGAGAACTGTAAGGTGGATACAGAACGCTACGCGGAGTGCTGTGGAAACCGTGGCTTCCACGCAAGCTGTCGACTTATTCGCCAATTCCTCACGCACAAAGCCAACGAGCCGCCGGTCTTTGAGGAATCAGCCTCGAATTCGTCGTCTTCTTTCGAATGTACTGTCGAACTCCTCCAGTGGCTTTTCGTTCTCAAACTCGGGTTCAGGTAGGCCGCCGCTGTTTAGTACAGCTGATCAAAAGACCGACTCGGAGTCCATGGAGTTCGAAGAGGGAAGTGGCAGCTCACGCGGTAGGAGACTTCGCGTTGGATCGGCTGACCAGGTTTCAACAAGCTCTCGCGGTGGCAGCAGAATCCGTTTAGACTCAGCAGATCAGGGTAATTCGCGTGGTCGAGCACGTGTAGCCTCCGCTGATCACGGTGGTTCTAGCTCTCGTGGGGAAAGGTCCCGTGGCAAGTCCTTACCGAAAGAAGAACCCATGGAGGACGGTCGAAAAGCGCCATTTAACGCGTCTACAGTGGCAGAACAGCGTCGAAGTGTCGTTCTGCAGGACGTCGATGATGATAATGAAGAATTTGACGTAAACAGCTCAAGGCGGCGGAGTGGAAAGGTGTCGCTCAAGCAGTTTGACGTGTTACGGATGATTGGCAAAGGATCATTTGGAAAGGTCCTGTTGGTGCGAAAGAAACACTCGTCGCAATTGTTCGCGGTCAAGATTCTCAGCAAGCCGGCAATCGTGAAAAAGCAGCAAGTGGAGCACACACGCACAGAGAGACGCGTTCTGGCATCGGTATCACATCCGTTTGTAGTGTGTCTGCATTATGCCTTCCAGACGAAAGACAAATTGTACTTCGTGCTCGACTACTGTCCAGGTGGAGACATGTTCTTCCATCTCAGTCGATGTGGATGCTTCCCTGAGCCTATGGCCAAGTTTTATGCGGCTGAAATTGTGCTGGCGCTGATCCATTTGCACGAGCAGGGTATTGTTTACCGTGACCTCAAACCCGAAAACATTATGCTGGATGTGGATGGCCACGAAGCTTGCAGACTTTGGACTGGCCAAGGAAGGTATCACCAGTGAACTCAATGGGACGTACACGATGTGTGGTACGCCCGAGTATTTACCCCTGAGATTCTCAATCGTGCTGGTCATGGTACAGCTGTGGACTGGTGGAATTTAGGCATGGTTCTTTACGAAATGCTGACTGGAAGGCCGCCCTGGTATACCCAGGACCGACAGGAACTTTTAATCGTCTACGTGGTGCTGAGCTCGAGTTCCCACAAGGCCTGTCTCCTGAGGCCATGAATTTGATCGAGGGGCTTTCTCGCGTGACCCAGCCAAGCGTTTGGGTGCCATCGACGTGCGCGAACTCACGTATCATCCTTTCTTTGCGGATATTGACTGGAACCTCCTGTATAATCGCCAGATGCAGCCACTCTATCGACCATGTCAGTACACTGACCCAATCGATGCTGCTAATTTCGAGGAAGAGTTTACAAAACTGCCACTTGCCCAGATCGACAGCGCAGGCCTCAGTGTCGCAACGAACGAACTTCAGGAAAGGAGCGGCAACAGTGGGGCCCCTGGGCGAGGCGGAAGAGACTCCGCCGACAACGATGCCGCTGGTATTGAAGCCGCCATGCCCAACGGTGGCATCGCAGGCAGCACCGGGACGAGCATAGCAGCAGCGAGCGCAACAGCACTCTTCGAAATATGTCGTACACCTTGCCGGCTTTACGTATGATGGCTCGAATCCGTCCCTTGCGCGTTCGGGCGGCTAGCTTCGCGCAATCCTCTCGATCAAGTTACATGGCCAGCGAATGAGCAGCTTCAAACAACATTATTAACTCAAGCAGCGACGAAAGAATCCGTCGGAATGAATGCCACCACATCGAAGCAGAGAGCAAAGGTTTTTGAAGCCTTACTGCATTTGGTGGCAATCATCAGCACAAAGTGGTGGAATGTAATTAATCGTCACGTTCTACACATTCTTGTACATGCAACGATCGTTGAAAGTATGGTGCAAGTCACTCACATATCTGTTTAGTTCTGTTCATGCTTGTTTTGCAGCAGCAAACTCGGCGCACTCGACCGTGTTCTTCAACAGCATCGCGATCGTCATGGGTCCAATGCCACCGGGCACGGGCGTGATGGCCGAGACGCGCTCACTGGCAGCAGCAAAGTCCACATCGCCCAAAATCTTGTAGCCCTTCTTGCTCGAGGCGTCATCTACGTAGCTGATTCCGACGTCCACGACAACAGCACCCTCAGCAAGCCAGTCTCCCTTGACCAGCTCCGGTTGGCCAGTGCCCACGAACACCACCTCCGCTTGTCGCACCTTGTCGGCCAGATTCTTGGTCTTTGAGTGGCACGTGGTCACCGTAGCATTCGCAGCCAGCAACATGAGCGACAGCGGCAGGCCGACGAGCTGTCCGCGGCCAATGACAACCACGTCCTTGCCCGCCAGTTCAATCCCGTAGCGGGACAGGATCTCCAAACAGCCTGCAGGTGTGCAGGGCTGTAGTCGCAGCTCCTTAACAGCTCCGTCTTGCTCCTTCTTAGCAGGTTCTGCCAGACGCGCGAAGTGGCGGGAGTGCAGGCCGTCCACGTCTTTCGGGGTTGATAGTCTCCAGCAGATGCTCCTCGTGCAGCTTCAGGTGGTCAGGAAGTGGCAATTGCAGCAACACACGTGTACAGTGGCGTCAGCATTAAGTGGTGAGCGTCAAAAGCTCTTCGAACGCGATGGACTCGGCCAGTTCGTGCACTTGGGGAGTGATGCCCACGCGCGTGCAGGCGTTCTTCTTGAGACGTACGTACGTCTTGGAGTCCTGGCTGGTGCCCACGAGCAGCAGTGCAAGTGTGGGCGTCACACTCAGAGACGGAATCAACTCCTTGAGCTCCGCCTCGATCTCCTTGCTGCACGCTTTGCCGTCTAGGAGCTTGGCCATGATTGTCTTTTGAGTGGCTCGAAGGTTTTATCTATGGATTTTTTTATAAAAGAGACTGCATCGGATAAAATAGAATCCTATCACTGGATTTTCAACCGAATTTTCCAAATTGAATGAACTTATGGATGAATAACAATGTCTCTCCGACCAAACTTCATCTTTGTATGGTACATATTAGCCAATGAGATTGGTCTTTAATTCGTTTTTGGCCAATAAAAACCATCTCTATGGTTTTTGGCGAATCGAATCACGTCAACGATTTTATTTTATCCAATAAAAATACGATTTTACGTTGCAGTCGGAAGCTGAGCGATTCCGACATATCTGGTCGGAGCTGACGCCCAGATATGTGTATCGTACTACAAGCGAGAGGTGCGCAACGTATCACTCGCATATTTGCCGCCTCTCCGACCAAGAGTAATGAGCCTAAACGATTTGAAGCCCGCCAACACCAAGCGCGCGCGCGACGGCCATAAAGGCGTTCAATCGCTTCCTCTCCGCCGAGGGCACGAGTATGGAGCATGTCAAGGCGTTGATCGTTGTCGACCCAAGCCGCGCGGGTGGCATCCTAGTGACGCCAATGGACAAGTTCGGTGTGTACCTAGCATTCCATGCAGGAGCAAAGGGGCTGCACTTGTCGCGCCACTCCGTCGCTCAATATTTCCGCCAAGCGAAGTGCTGGCTCCTCGACGAGTACCCTGTTCAAGGTGGAGCTGTGGCCCGCCAGCTGCTAGGCTTGGGGCGTACCCTTGAACAGCACTGCATCAAACGCGAGAGTGGTGGGTTTGTCAAGAAAGCGGTTGCATGCACGAAGGATGATCTCAAGAAGATGACAAGTTATCTGTATTCAACGGCCTGCTGTGCGTCAGACTACCAAGATTCAGCACTGCTACGCCTATTGTGGTATCTCTTCGGGCGCGCTTCGGACCTGACCTTCGTCCGGAAGCAGCAGCTCACCATCGGTGCTGGTGGCGTGTTCTTCATCCGTTTCATCCGCGTGAAGACGTCAGACGAGCAGACACTGTCGCTCTTTCCCGACGAAGACTTCATGACTTGCCCGCTGCTGGCGCTCGCTCTGGCCTTGATCATGCAGGAGTCGCCGTGCGCAGCGCTGCTCAATCACTTGCCAGTGCAGTCGAAGGACGTCCCTGTTGAGCTGACCGACTCGATCCCATTGCTGGATCTGCTTGAAGACGGCGGCGCCCTAGATACTTCTCAGACGTCGAAGAGAAGCACGACCGTCCACACGACACCGACAGTCAGAGTCTACGCTCTTGTCAACCGCTTGCTCGATCGTGTTGTTGGCCCAGCTGGAGTCGAAGAGCCGCTGACCTCTCATTCGTTTCGACGTGGCGGCGCGCAGCATGCGAACGCGAGCTCAGAGCTGACGGCGCAGTGGATATTCGATCGCGGAGCCTGGAACTTGACCACGACCAACAAAGCCTTCGCGTACGTCTTCAATACTCCGAAAGAAGACCATCAAGTAGCCAAGGTGCTGAGCGGGATGGCGCCAAAGCAAGCATGTGTTCTTCCGTCACTGGAAGTCTTCGACTCGACTACACAAGAGGATATTAGAGAGGTTAGCCGCAAGCTCTTCAATTCGAGTCATGCGCTCGGTAATAAGGCCTTCAATGTCTGCGCTGCTGTGAGAGATGTGCTGACAGCAACTATCTTCCTCCACTACCCGTCGTTGATGAAGACCAACGCGCAGGCGCCTGCAATGAAGACGATCCAGCGATGCGTTGAAGTCTCTGGTTTGACGATGACGAGTCTGCTTGCTTGGTCACAGCAACTCACGAGGTCAAAAACTCAAGCCAACACCACCGCAGAAGACCTGATGGAAGGAAACGTGAAGGCCAAAGTTGCGTTCGAACATCAGACTGCCTTGATTGAAAGGTTAATCGAGGTCAACTGTAGCTTCGAGGCTCGAGTCAACTCCCTAGAAGCTGCAAATACCAACACTGAAGCGAAATCATCAGCACATGTAGATCAAGCCAAGCGACCAAGAGATGAAGATGAAATCGTACCGGTGAAGCGCCGACGCCGCTCAAAGACGATACCACTTATGGACACCTGGTTCGCGTGGTACACTGCCGTTCCGCGCGGATGGCTAAGCACGGACAAGCACAAGAAATCAGATGCCAAGCAGCTTGTGGCCTTCATGAAGCTCTTCATCGAAGACGGATACACGCTCGACGAGTCATCGCCCAGCTACAAGGATAATGTCCGTCAGCTCGGAGAGTTAGCGTCAAGCAAAGTCACTGCGTACCTTGGCGCGCGAGGCGTAACATCAAAGGGATCCAACGCTGTACTCAAGGCGCTTCGGCAGCTGCATCGCGAGGGAAGCCTCAACGACCTCATCAACGCCTATCGCCAGCGTCTCGCCATCGATAGAGTTGTAGACCCTGCACCTATTCATCACCAAGGCACACTCAAGCTGCTCCCGTAACGCAATACGATCTTCTTTCCCGCGTCCTTGTAGTCGGTGCTTCCGTTGATGTCAGGTCTGCAGCAGTCATTCGAGCATAGAAAATTTACCGATGGGCGGAATCGAACCACCTTCTTCCCTTTCGGGAGCTCTTCCATTGAGCTACATCGGTGGGGGTTAGACAACAACCTCGCAGGGGTACTCGTCTGGAGTGCTCGACGGGGAATTAACGGTGATTCACAGTTCTTCGTGGCCGCGACAAACCCTCTAAGGTGACCGATGCTCGGTACACCACTTCAATTCACCGCGCCGGGTGGTCAATCGAGCACTGAGCTCACAGGGCAAAATGGCGCAGCAAAATTGCACGTGCGCCACTCATTTACGAGGCGTAATTACGTATACCACCTATCAAAGAGCCAATCATTTGAGAGGATGTATTTTACGAAACCTTCACAATCTGGTGTGATATAAAATTTTGCGATGCGTCGGATGCTGGTCGGAGTTGCACTGACGGTCGGAGACGTGACGATATGGATGAATGAAATGAAAGCGTTGTCTCTTAATAGGCCCTGGTCCTGGTAGCAGAATACATTCTTATTCCGAATAAGGGTTTGGTGTTTGATACACGAACCAACACGAACCATATTAATACATTTCAGAATCTGTTCCGCCCTGGTCCAAGTGCGCGCTGGGCTGGGAGGGTGGGGGAGGGAATTTGCTCATTCTCATCTCACACTCAGACTGCTCAAGCTAACATGGAAGTGGAGCCCGCGCGTCAAGGTGCCGCGGTGTCTGCGGCTGATCTGATGGCAGAAAGAGAGACCGGAGCTTCCGCTGTGCATCCTGCGACGCCTACGCAAGATCGCCAAGGCTCCAGACAAGCAAAGGGGAAGCGAAAGTCACCGGCCAAGACGAAGCAACCCCGTCTAAAGTGGACCAACGACATGGTCTCCAAGCTGTTGAAGATTCGCTTCATGACTGACGGCGAGGTGAGGCGCAAAATTGAAACGGCTACTCTACAATTTCCCGCGAAGGGGACAGACGGCTCAAGAACCATCTCGGACGAGTATAAACAGACCGTGCGAATTTTCACTTGAAGTTTGTATCGGCATCACTTTGGCTGGACAGCATGTACAATGACTCTAAGCCCCCGGACACGGGCCAACGCAGGGCTCTACCGAGGGAGGCGTTTCCGCTGGTACAGGCGGAAGGGCAACAAGGCAACGCACACGGAAGCAAGATGGACGCGAAGGTGCTGATGAACGAACTGGATGACGCGCCACCTCGACCAGCCACCTGCCAGGACAAAGATGATGTACTCGACAGGAACGACCAGAAGCTGCAAGAAGCGACGAACACGTCTCTCACTGGTACAGTAGCACTTGGCGGCGGCTCATGTTTACAGAGGGGACAGCAAGGATCGAACGGGACAACAGAGCTGAAATCCAAGAAGTCGAAGATGCTGCAAGGCGTTTGGAAACCGACAGAGCAGACACAGTTGCTGGCAACCCTGACAACTGAATGGGAAGCGCTAAATGCTACCCCATGGGCACCGGAAGTTCAGACAATGCGTAATTTAGCTCTTGCACCTTCCAAAGTGAGCTGTGATGAAAGTATAAGAGCATGGACAGAAGCAGAAGGAGCAACACTCTTGGCTTACACGCGAGGAGACCTGGACATCCGCACCTGCCGAATTTCATAAAGGACATTATGATAAGTGAATAGCGTGCGTTGCTTGAAGACTTTCATGAAGCGCACCTCAACTACACTCTCACTGCCACCTTACCACCAAGTGTGCGACTCGCGCGGAACGCCCCGCATACAGTCATTTGGAAGGAGCTGTTTACAGCAAATACGGACGAAGCAGGAAGGGGCGAGTGATGATGCGGCATCTACCTCACGTCGTCAAGAGGTTCACGTATGATGGCAACCATACTCTTCAATTCGTGTTCTACTCCAAGCGTCAGGCGCTACATTGGAACAAGAAAGATTTTCGGTTCCAACGGGCTGTCGTCGGGCTGAATGACACCAGGCGCCGACCCTAGGACGCGAGCACGGGCAGCTATACGGCAGCACAACTACAGCTGCAATACGCCATACGAATTTATGGATCCACTGAACTTGGGCTAGCAACGCTATCTAGAGCTATTGCCCAGCTTGTTGGAGCAAATGTGCTGGATGGAGTACCCGCGAAGCGTGAAAACGGACATTTACGACAACCGCTTTCACAAGGTAATTTTTGCGCATGATAAGTGCCCGCTGGCACTAGTTGACGTGTCCCGAATTCATTTGAATGGAACACCACTGATAGTGCACCATTTTCAGCAAAACCTACGCCAATCATGCCAACGCTGCTACAGCCCTAGCCATGGGATTAAAATGTGCAAGGTGATCGCTTCTCGGCTACCAAAACGCAAGCGCGCTTCTCTAGAGTATGTTGGATTTTACAAAAGCTAGCAGATTTCGCCGTTGCTAGCTGGATGAATTTTCGCCGGATTGACGATGGAATCAAGATCGTCGGCAGCGGCTTGCGCAGTGTGGACACGAAGCGTGGTACGACCAAGATGACGCTAGGTAAGTCAGGCAGCTCAACTTGGCGATCGACACGCAAGGCACCCTGGCTGGTGATCGCGCCAGCAGGTTTGTATGTTTGCAAGTGGCTTCTATGTAGCTAGAGCTGTAGGGCAAGATGCAGACGCTTTAGTGAGAAGCTAACAGCTTTGAATTCACTTCCAGATTTACCATCAACAACATAAGTCGACTGTCCTTCTACTACGGCAACTCACCTGCGATTCCTAGAAGTGCAACAGGTTTCGAGCCCAAGCCGCCGCCGGAAGCGTAGAAGACCCTTCATCGATGTCGGTCACGGGACGGATCGACTTCACGGACTTGGACAGTCCTCAAGCGATGCCGCCTGCTGCGCGTGCAGAACGTGCGCATCGTTGGAACTTGGGCCAGGTGCACAGTGAGCTGCACAGCCACGAGCTGCGAACACCACCTGGCTCGCCCCGAGACAGAAGAATGCCTCACATGGGTACACCGGAGAGCTACCAGGGATTTATGAGGACACCTGAGCAAGCGTCAAGATCAACGCCATCTTCTCGCACCCCCAATGTCGGATCAAGACATGGTCTCGATGCTGACAGCGCGTCTGGAAGATGCGATGATGGTAATCAGTATGCAGAAACAGCTACTGAGGGAACAGCAGAGAGCCGCGGTGCTACGAGAAGCGACCGAGCAGTCCGAAGACCCTGCTGCAAGCGATATCAAGACTGGTTCCACGGAGCAGAAAGCGATGGAGTCTCTGGAGACGACACTGGTAGCACAGCACGCAGCTATCGATGCACCAGAGCAACAACCCGTCGGTGAGCAGAAGTCGCCGCCCACGCAACCAAAGCCGTCAACTGCCGTATCGCAATCGACTGTTGACCCAGCAGGAACAGTCAGAATATTTAATGTCACCGCTTCGAAGGTGTGGATAAATATCCTGGTCTCGCCGCTGGCTTTGAAGACTTTCTCAATGAATTCGAGGGAGCCGTGCGCATGGAGAGACTGCTCAACAATTCAACCATGTCGAGTGAGCTGAAGGCCTCGGTACTTGGCACTTTCCTGGAAGACTAAGCTGCTCGCGTGTATCACGAATTTGCTGGCACGTGTGGCGAAGCTGCTTTACGAAAATTGCTGACGTGGTCGAAGCTTGCGCACGGTACGCCCGGACTGCCGACTGTCGGAGGGGTACTCCGTTGATCTGGCGCGATCGAAACCTTGTAGTCACCTTGTGTACCCGACGGCTGGGCGGGTTACGCTCTTCCGGTGTTCGCGAAGACGTTCAGTAGTGACCAAGGCGGAGGTTGGAGCTTGGTTGCTCCTTCCGGGGTCTGGGTGGGTGACGACCACGCGGGTATTCTTCACGCGGTCGTCGGTGTGCTGCGATCGAGTCGTGATTCAAGCCGATCGCGTGGGGGTGTATCCTTTTCTTGTGCTGTTGTAGCCCTTTCCGTTGCTTACCGCCTCTTCTTGGCGGGATCTTGCGGTGAGATTGATGTGCGAGCGTACCCTGGCCAAGCTATCCAGGTGTGCGTCGTGTTCTTGGTTGGCGTAGTGAGTTCTTCTTCGGGTAGGCCAATGTACCTCCTTCCCGGTAGTCTAGAAAACGGTAGTCTAGAAAACACTTGCGTCTTGCAAGGCAAATCGGAATCTATTATACCAAAGTAAAGGCCCTAAAGTTCTCTCCCCATCTCGCTCACTTCCTATCCCTCTTGCGTGTTTCCCGTTTGCGCATTGTACCTTGAACCTGATATTATGTACCAAGATCGCGGTACCGTAACGAATTGATAGCTCCATTGTACCCACAATCCATGTGATCGCCCGTACCGAAATGATTGCTCCAGATCAACCCCGCAGATCGCGAGTTGGCAGATCGCGTGTCCCAATGATTGCACCTGATCGCGTATCCATAAGATGTGATCTGGAGGATTCACACGCAGGGGTATCGAAATGATTGCACCATATGGGTCAATCCGAATCGCGATAATATGTCGGAATGAGTGCGATAATCGGAATGAGTGCGATAATCGGAATGAGTGCGATAATCGGTCGGAATGAGTGCGATAATCAGAATGAGTGCGTCCGGCGAAATGATTACGCACGTCGTAATTATTGCGACTTGCGACGTGACATGCGACACCCTTGAGACGTGCCGTGGGACGCCACGAACTTTTCCCGTATTCCTTCTTCGCCCTTCGTCAAACCCATTCAGTCACACCTCAACGCCCCAGTCTGCATTGCGTCTCCTCTGAAGAACAGCGATCCCGCTTCTCCACAACCGCCCCTGAACGTGAAGAAGCTGTGCAGCCGCCGATTCGCGTACACTAACGTCACCGTTTGCCCGTTTTGGTTTCTAGCACCCTTCAGCAGTACACCAAGACGCGCTGGGTGGAAGCCTCTGCTACTGTTCAAGACCCGCCGACAGATCCGTACGTCACGCAGGTTGGTCATTATCGACTCCCTCACTTACGCATGTGTATGTTGTGGCGTTTGATCCGCTTGAGGATACTCCGATGATGTACGGCGTGCTGCGGCAACTGGACGCAGCGAATGTGATGTAGGGTGGTGACGAATAGCAGATGCATCACTTTGGGTGCGATCCGGCCTACCAATCGAACTTCAACTTGGACCGCAATCCTTCAGCAACATTCGCCCGCCGAAAAACTTGACCGCAGACTAATAGCGTCCATAGATTACCACTTGCTATCTAGGTTGCACATCAATTTCCACTTCCGGATAGTCGGTCAATCCGCGTCCTGTCGGAACACCACCACGGTAGATCGCATTAAATTCACACTTGCTTGCGAGTCATCTTGGACTCGGATCGAGGTCATGTTCGACACTCGATCTTTACTCACTCCACAAATACGCCCTTCCACCATACTGTGCGGCCTCCCCGCACATCATTCACCCTTCCACCATACTGTGCAGCCTCCCACACAGTCTTCTTCCCCTTTTCCACCCGAAACAGCCAGCCTGCTACGAGCTCTCCTCCGCATCATGCGACTGCATGACTTCGAAACGGCTACGATTGGTCATTCCCCGCTCGTACTCGCGCAACAAGGCCCCACAGTTCAGATCGGCTTCGTCGACCCATGAAGGGTCGTTGTATACACTTGGAATTCTCGGTGAACGCGGCCGTAGCGCGTCCGTCGACCCGATCTCATCCCTGCGATCTTTTCAACCTCGTATTCGCCTTCCTCGAGACGTCCTTCCCAGCTATCTTCTGGTAAGATCGCTTCATCAAAATCGAACGGTCTCCCTCATCCACAGTTAACTTCAACGTAGGGCGATCCGGAAAACTCCGCACTGGCTTCAGTTTGGATACGTGGACAACCGGGAACAGGCGATACTCAGTGCCAACGATCTCCAGTCTCGCCGCATGATTCCCCACCATTTCGATCACCCGAAACGGACCGTGCCACATGTGGGCTAACTTGCGTGCGAACCTTCTTTCACTCTATCCAGGTACAACCAGACTTGCGCACCAGCTATAATCTCGTGCGGTCGGAAGTCTTCGTTGTGCTCGTCCGCCCGCGATCGAATTGCGGCTCGGAGGCGTTCGTTCACCTGCTCCCTCGCGCGCCCATAGTGATTCTGCACGTGATATCTCCACTGTCGAGGCTCCCGATCGCGACGTCGCGTACTTCCCAGGGATAATGCCGCTTCCAACGTGGATCGTGGGTCCCAACCGTGGGTCAAGTAGAAGGGCGTATCCCCGCGCACGCGATCTTGGGCCGTATTCAGCGCGAACGTCAGACGCTCGGCATACTCGTCCCAGTATTGTTGATTTACGTCTGCGACATACATCTTGAGCGCGCGAGTCAGCGTCTGCACCATCCTTTCGGCCGTTCCGTTCGCTTGAGGTCTATACGCCATCGTAGCCTTCTGTTTCTGTCCCACAATCCGGCTGAATGCGCGGAAGAAATCGGACATAAACCCGGGTTCTCTGTCGTGCCGTATAGCTTCACTGGCTCCAAACCGACGGAACACGCATTCTTCGTAATTCTCTGCGATCGTCTGGGCTGTCCTCGACGCGCTCGCCTTCGCGATCACATATCCGAGAACAGGTCGACCCATATCAGCAGCTCCGTATTCCCCTTAAACGACTTTGGCAGCGACGGAATGTGATCCATCGCGATGATCTGAAAAGGGTACGTAGCCTGCAGGTTTCCCGGCGACTCTCCTCTCACGAAGGGGCGCCCTTTCCCTGTCTCACAATCCGTGCATTCTCCCACATAGCGTTGGACACTCTTGAACAAGCCTCTCCAGTGAAAGTGCGCTCTGATCCGACGGTACGTTCTTCCGATTCCCTGATGTCCCCTTCCAAACTCGTATGATAATGGTGTAAGAAGTCTTGCTGCAGGGTCTCCGGCACTACGAGCTTCGCGACCTCGTCCCGATCTTCGGCCGTCTCCGTCGACGGTGGGCAGTAGAGCAACAGATCGCTCTCGTCCAGCTCATAATGATCTGCGATCTTGGCACACGTCTTGGCTTCTTTCGCAGTCAGGCCTCCAACGTCTCCATTCAGGTACGCTTTCAGATCGACTATCCACTTCTCCTCATTCTGGGCTTGGACAATCCGCTCACCCCGTATATGCTGCACGATTGTTTCTTCCAGGGCGTTCGGTGGTGCCCTCCGACATCGCGTTGATCTCGTTACAGCGGCTACGCGGGCGACATTGCTGTCATCTCTCGGCTTGAGAAGCTCGTCCAGGCGGTTGAGCGTGATCAAGTCTTGGCGATCTTCTTCCAAGGTAACCACAGTTCCTTCTTCGCGTTGAAGGGCGGCGCTAGCTAACTTGTCTGCACTTTGATTCCAATCTCGTTTCATGTGCAGGAACTCGTGCTTCGGCCACGATCCAAGCTGATCCATCGCCTTCTTCCGCAGCAATTGCAAACCCGGAGCGTTGCACGCGATCTCGCCTCGCATTTGTCGGATCACCAAATTGGAATCTCCACAGATTACAATCCGCCCCTGTCCATGGCGGACAGAAGATCGAAACATAACAGAAAACCACGGTATTCGGCCTCGTTCACAGTCAAATCGGGTGCATACTCCGACGCGGCTGACACGATCGTCCATTCCGGCAGCTTCCAGATGATAGCACTGTACGCTCCGCTACTGCGTTTGACACGTGCTGATCCATCGAAACTCGCGACTAACAGGCTCTCTCCTTCTTCCACTGTAGGCGGAGGCATGATGATTGTCTGTCGGGGTTCTTTCACTGGTGCAATTGCGATCAACGTTTCATCTACTTCCGCTCGAGGGTGATGCTTGCCGCGATGACTCCCAAGATCTCGTCTTCCCTTTCGTGCACTTCCTGATCTCTAGGGTCCATTCCGAGAGCAACGCGGCCCAGTTTCCGAGCCGGCCTTGGAAACCGGTCGAGTTGACCAGCCAGGCTAAGGTCGAATGTCGAGACAGCACCAAGATCGACCTGGTGGTCAGCAGGGTATAATTCACTTCAAGCATCCGCAAGAGTGCCAAGACTTCCTTGTCGACGATTCCATAGTTGAGCTCATTGGACTTCAACGTCCGGCTGGTGAACGTTACTGGCCAGTACACGCCATCATGCTCCTGCACGAGCGCCGCTGAGATCGCCCACTGGCTCGCATAGATTACGATTACCGGGGTACGCTCAGGATCGAAATGTTTCAAGATTGGGGTAGAAACGATGATTTTGTCCTTCAGCATTGTGAACACAATCTTTGCTCGGGTCCAACGGTTGACATCCTCTGCTGGTGGCTCCACGCCCCCAGCCCTTTGTCTACCGGAGTTGTTCTTCTCCTGACGTCCAATCTCGTAAAAGTCTGCTTCTCGCTACTTGTACAAGACCGCCGCGTAGATCGCGAAGTCTTCTATGAAGCGACTGTAATAATTCAAACTCCCAAGAAGGATTGCATCGATCGGAGCGTCCGCGGAAACGGGAGGTTGCCCAGAGTTTCAAGATTTTTCGGGTCGGCTTCCAGACCTTCAGCGGATACTCGATGGCCCAAATAGCCCACCTTTCGCTGGCTCCAGAAACTCTTGACCACGCTGATCGACAGATTCCAACGTTCGCAGGCGTCCAACAGCCTCTCGACCTTTTCGCACATCATATCCCAAGTGGTTGCCGTCACCAGGATGTCGTCGATGTACGATCTTCTCCCCAGTACCGACGGCTGCGGGTTCGGCTCTGGTTCACATGTCTCGAACACGTCGATCGGCTTCGAGGGATCCTGGTCAGCGCTGATTCGGAGGTGTCCGTATAGCGCGTTGTCGATCAGCCTCTGGTAGATCTGTGGAGCGTTCTTCAGGCCGAAGGGCATACGCGTCCACTCGAAGAGGCCGAAAGGCGTGATGAAAGCTGAGATCTTCCGAGCCCGTTCGGTCATAGACACCACCCAGAAGCCACTCGCCATATCGAGGAGCAATACCAGAGCACTTTGTCCAAGTCTTCCAAGAGATCGTTGATCATCGGCATGGGGTACACCATCAAACGTGTCAGCCCATTGACTAGTCGGTAGTCGATACAGAGCCGGATGTCAACACCGTTCTTCTTGATAATGATCACGATCGGAGATGCCCATGGCAAAGTCGATGGCTTGATCATCTTCGCAGAGAGCAGACTCTTGATCAGGTCCGACAGCTTCTTGCGGATCTGTGGGGCAACGCGTCGGACGCGCTGCGCAACGGGAGCTGCTGCTCCGACATCGATGTCGCAGATTGCGCCGACAGCCGCTGGTGGGAGCGCGTTTCCTTCCCAATCAGGAGGTGGCGCCGTCGCCAGATGATCTGCCACAGACGATCGATCTCCTCGGGGTGTTCGTTTCGGGATCACCCACCTGGATATCCTCGATCGTGACTTCGTCGGTCGCGGTCACCACCTCCGGCAGGACGGCCATCTGCCTCTCCAAATCTTCCGCGAAAAGGTCTCCTCCTTCGTATTAACACACTTCCTCATCGTCGGCGTTATCTGGCTTGGAGATCGATGATTTTCCAGGTTGAGACTGAGTCTCCTCTTGATCCGGAGCCACTTCGTCGTCTCCCTTAGCGCTGTCTGCCGGAGGATTCTTCGCGTCCTGATCGCCTGATTCATCTGCCCGCTTCACCCGTTTCGTAACCACCCTCGGTTCGGCTTCGACTGGGGTTGGTATCATGATCTGGGCAACAGCCGGCCTCCTTGTGTTGGAGTCACGTCTCAAGATTTTCGTCGGTGTTTCGTGCATCGGCCGGTCCACCATTGGTCCATTAGGTTCCAGATCCTGATCATCTTCAGGTTGACGGTCGGTGGTGGCTTGGAACGCCAGGTTCTACCACTCTGCATACCGTCGCGATCCGACTAGCACAAACCCAGGGGTTCGAGGCACGCGTCCTCCTTCGAGCCACATGCCGACACAGGTGTCATCATGCAACGTTACCTCCTGATCGGGGGATGATCTTCATGAGCCGTTTATCGTTCGTGATTTTCAGGTATCGAGTCTTCCCCAGTCCGGCCACCAAGCTTGTTACCCAGCGCTCACCTCGAGTAACACACAACTTCCGGTGGCTCGACAGGATGAAGCCTCTCCGGACCTCAATTGATCCTCCAACTTCAAGGTTCCAGTATTCTCCCACCACGATCCGCGACACCTTCTCGCTGTAGAGTGGACGTCGACCGGCTAACTGATTCGCACCTCGTCTGGAAGACTCAGTGATCCGTCGGCGAGATCGAGGCGGATTCCCGCCGGCACCATGAAATCCATCCCCAAGATCAAGTCTTGTCCACTGGTTGGCGGGCTGACCCAGACATCAAAATGGCACACCAGCGACCCAGCGAACGTAATCTTGATTCTGGTACGTCCGTCCGCTCTGTAGGGATTCTTGCCAACTCCTTCACACTCCAACTCTTGACTGTAATCCACGTAGCACCCGACCTTACGAGCAAAGTTGGCGTCCAAAATGGACACCTCGGCGCCGCTGTCAAACAGCAATGTGGCTTTTTCGTTGTTGATCTTCCCCACGCTTTCGCCTGCCGGAACTTCTTGTCCGGCACGTGGTACTTCCAATATCCCCGCGATTCTCCGTGCAAGAGGTCCAGGGCCATCGTCACCTCCGATCGTCCGAATTCGTCGACCTGATGGAGGCTGGAGATTGCCATGGTACGTTTGTCATGAAGATCACATGCATTGTCGGTCGGCCGAATCAGCTTTCTCACGTCTGACTTCGACTGTTTCTCGACGTAAGCATAGATGCAGAACTTAGAACGCCCGTCTCGTACTAGATTCCAATCCGGCGAGCGTTCTAGTTTTAACATCTTCTCGGCTGCTTAAGGAGACGGAGACCTGCAAAAGGTCTACCTCGCTGCCGCCTTGATCAACCCACGCAATCGCCGCCGGAACAAGATCAATGACGAACTAATCGAGACACGAACGCTCGCCAAACGAGTCGTCCGTCCGCACCGTTGGAAGGAGAAGATCCACGAAAACCTTGTTCCCATTGCGGGTCGTCGAAGCACACCGATCTTGGTTGCTGGCAGCGTCTGACGTGCCTGAAGTGCGGCAAGAAGGGTCACCCGACCGATCGATGCCTCTTCACCTGCAAGGCCTGCGGCGAGATCCATGGAGCCGGAGAGTGCCCGATGGAAAAGTTCTACAACTTGATCCGTCACTGGTACATCCCCAACAAGCACGCTGGCATGCTCCCGCAAGGCTGCTGAGGATCCCGGATGCGGACACGTTGGAGGAAACGTTGTCTTGTTCCGGCGGCGATTGCGTGGGTTGATCCAAGGCGGCAGCAAGGTAGACCTTTGCAGGTCTCGGTCTCCCTTCCGATCTGCTCATATCCAGTTCTGAGTCGCTGGAATCAGCAGTCGCACGGATTGCACGGTGAACGTGGGAGTTGTTGTTGCCATCGTGGAGGTTGGCATGGCGATTGTGGCCGTTGGCTTGGGAATCGTGGGGAAATCGACCCCGTCGTGGTCGCTCTTCCATGACTGAAGTGTGGCGGCACCTGCCTGCCCCAACGTCATCCGTTGCAACTCGACCACGCTGTCCGTTTCCGAACCCGCTTCCGATGTGGCAGATGCATACTGTAACGATCCTGTTCGGCTACGAGTTGATGGCGATTCTTCTTGTTGAACTGGGACGACGCTGCCTACAATGGGGGCCAGTCTGGCGTAGAGGTTCAACGTTGCTTCCCTGATCTCCGACAACTCCAAATCGAACAAGTCGTTCGCGTCGAAAGAACCAAGAACGATCCCTGCTTCTTTCAACATGCGCATCAGGATCTTTACCGCATCGAGTTTGTTGGACACGTCCCTCGGTGCCTTCACTGGGCCTTGCAGTTCTCCAATCGGCTTCGGGTGCATGATCTTCATTACCGGGTTCTCGTGCATGAGTCTGTACAGGCTCTTGTAGTTGAACGCGGACTCCAGCAGATCATCCGTCCACACCTGGGGATTCTCTTGATCTTCGGCTTCGGACTCCGGTGCCTTCCGTTTCTTGCGCGAGGCCTTCGACTTCTTCTTCTTCGATGTCGAGCGTGAGGCTGGAGGCGTTTTGGTCCTTCGGTTTTCACCGTTGGATCCTCATCCGGCGGATCGCGATTCGCATCGTGATCTGCGGGGTCCCCGAAAGGACCTGGGGAGGGGTTTGAGGCTTTTCTTCTAGGTCCATCGATGAACCTTCCTCCTTCGCATTGCCAGAGATCCTTCCAGCACACTGGCAATCAGTTGGTCCTGGCGTTTTCAACGCCGTCGGCGGCGATCCATCTTCCGTCGACGACTCATTCCCTGGTTCCGTCTTGATCTTTACATCTTCTTCGGTGGACTCACGGCGAAATCCCTGTGAATCACCAGAAGATACAGGCACGCGCACCATTGTGGCGAAGCTGCTTCACGAAAATTGCTGACGTGGTCGAAGCTTGCGCACGGTACGCCCGGACTGCCGACTGTCGGAGGGGGTACTCCGTTGATCTGGCGCGATCGAAACCTTGTAGTCACCTTGTGTACCCGACGGCTGGGCGGGTTACGCTCTTCCGGTGTTCGCGAAGACGTTCAGTAGTGACCAAGGCGGAGGTTGGAGCTTGGTTGCTCCTTCCGGGGTCTGGGTGGGTGACGACCACGCGGGTATTCTTCACGCGGTCGTCGGTGTGCTGCGATCGAGTCGTGATTCAAGCCGATCGCGTGGGGGTGTATCCTTTTCTTGTGCTGTTGTAGCCCTTTCCGTTGCTTACCGCCTCTTCTTGGCGGGATCTTGCGGTGAGATTGATGTGCGAGCGTACCCTGGCCAAGCTATCCAGGTGTGCGTCGTGTTCTTGGTTGGCGTAGTGAGTTCTTCTTCGGGTAGGCCAATGTACCTCCTTCCCCGGTAGTCTAGAAAACGGTAGTCTAGAAAACACTTGCGTCTTGCAAGGCAAATCGGAATCTATTATACCAAAGTAAAGGCCCTAAAGTTCTCTCCCCATCTCGCTCACTTCCTATCCCTCTTGCGTGTTTCCCGTTTGCGCATTGTACCTTGAACCTGATATTATGTACCAAGATCGCGGTACCGTAACGAATTGATAGCTCCATTGTACCCACAATCCATGTGATCGCCCGTACCGAAATGATTGCTCCAGATCAACCCCGCAGATCGCGAGTTGGCAGATCGCGTGTCCCAATGATTGCACCTGATCGCGTATCCATAAGATGTGATCTGGAGGATTCACACGCAGGGGTATCGAAATGATTGCACCATATGGGTCAATCCGAATCGCGATAATATGTCGGAATGAGTGCGATAATCGGAATGAGTGCGATAATCGGAATGAGTGCGATAATCGGAATGAGTGCGATAATCGGAATGAGTGCGATAATCGGAATGAGTGCGATAATCGGAATGAGTGCGATAATCGGAATGAGTGCGATAATCGGAATGAGTGCGATAATCGGAATGAGTGCGATAATCGGAATGAGTGCGATAATCAGAATGATTGCGTCCGGCGAAATGATTACGCACGTCGTAGTTATTGCGACTTGCGACGTGACATGCGACACTTTGAGACGTGCCGTGGGACGCCACGAACTTTTCCCGTATTCCTTCTTCGCCCTTCGTCAAACCCATTCAGTCACACCTCAACGCCCCAGTCTGCATTGCGTCTCCTCTGAAGAACAGCGATCCCGCTTCTCCACACACGCGTGACGTCACCTACAAGGAACTGACAACCCACTTGAAGAAAGAGTTCGGCTGTCGTCTTAGTCAATATGAACTGGGGAAGCGACTCGACGCGAACAAGCGCGCTGGTGACACATGGAAGGAATACGTCACATACTTGAAGTTTATTGAACGACTCATGGAAGGAGATCGTTCCCAGTTGCTGCTTGAAACTGTGTGCAACAATGCCTGCCCGGAGCTGAAGTCAACGCTCCTAAGCAAGGTAGATGAGGGCAACACCAACTACATCGAGGAGCTCAACAAGGTAATCGACTTCCGCATTCGTCTACAAGGTGATGATCGTCGCGCTGGTCACTCCAAACAAGTAGGCAAAGGCAATCCTCCTCGCCAGCAGCAGCAGCAGCAAAACAGCACTGGTGAGAACAACGGACAAAATATGCAGGGTACGCAGCAGCAACAGAGCCGCAACAACCGGCAGTCCAAACCGAAGCAGAACAGCAAACAGCAGAATCGAGGTAAAAGAAGAACGGCAATGCCCATGCAAATGCGAGCACTTGAACGTTCACCTGCTGGAACTGCGGAGAACCAGGGCACAAGGAAGCCGACTGCCCAAAACCGAAGAAGAACGCCCAACATGGATCAACCCACCAGGCAAAGCCCCTGGACACTCAAAGTGACGACGATGATGACGGCACTGCTGATTTGTGGATGGCATCAGGAGCAAGAAGTGGACATGCGGGCCGAAATGCTAGCTGGTTGATTGACTCTGGGGCTTCTCATCACATGTTATCTAGCGGAGACATGCTTTTCGGGACGTCACCTTCTGACTTGGTTATCACTGTGGCAAATGGCGGCTTACTACACGCAAGTGTCAAGGGAAGCTGCATCCTGCGAGTTTGCAATGACGAAGACACGTCGGTAATATTAATGCACGAAGTTCATTTCGTTCCCGGATTGGAGCGTAATCTTCTTTCTGTGACTGAACTAGGTGAGCATGGAATCACCAGCACCTTCGGCAGGACGCCACCTTCACACAAAGCAGCACTGAACCGCGAATACTGAACCGCCGCGGACCGCAAGACCGGCATTGGAATGGTCGACTTCCCCGCATCATAGCTTTCAGTCCCTAAGCTTTATGTCCTCATTAATCTTCTAGTTATGGCCCACCGAACACCCCAAGAAAAGATGCTCATTGTGCGTATGCACAAGTACTTTTGGCCGAAGCGCAGCAACGGCTTGACCCCTTGGGCCGAGCCGTACGCGAGCGTGTAGCCAAGTGTTTGGCGGTGTCAGAGAGCCTGGTTGCACGCGTGGTGGCCCTGGAACCGGCATGGCGACGATGCGTTCGCGATGCCTCCAGCGAAGCGTGATCGTCCACCAAGGTCCGAGGTCGAAAATTACCACGATTACATTACGGAAATATTAAATGACCGTAATGTATCACAGAAACCGACGACCTCGCGGATCATCTGCGCGAGCCTACAATCTCTGACAGGTGTAGCCATCTGCGCGAGCCTACAATATCTGACAGGTGTAGCCATCCCAGAGCGGACAATGCGCGAGGAGCTTCAGAAGATGAACGTCTCATTCGTCCGCGGCCGGAAGCGAGACCCACGGGCTGACTCAAAGGTAAATATTGCGTTTAGGAATGCATATCTACAAAAGAAGGTTTCAAACCTCCCTGCACGTTCATATCCCAGGAAGGTAGAGATATTTTTAGATGAAAGCTACTGCAACAGTAACTCACCTCGTTACTGTGCTAGCGGGCTGGGCATCGCTACTGCATCGTTGGCGCCGGTACCGTTCTGGAGAATGGTCGGCTGCACTCCGAGTGGGTGCCAGGATCTATCAAGTGCTGGGCGTCGCACATCAAGGGCGACAATACCGACTACCACGGCAACTTCAACGGCCCGCTATTCGAGCGGTGGTCATTTGATATTTAAAAGCTAACTGTTGCCCCATTTGTTTGAAGGCGAAGCCTCCGACAACGTACCGTGCAGTGACGAAGGCCCAGAAGTACAACCAAGAAGTGCTGTACACGCCCCCTTATAACCCCGAGCTACAACCGATCGAGATGATTTGGGGGCGCTGAAGAACCTTATCGCCTTGGATCCGGCGACATCCGGGGCCGACTTGGGCAAGAAGATCGCAGCTGGTCTGAAGGCCATCACCAAGCGGGAGTCGCTCGGCGCATACCAGAAGGTAAGGAAACAAGAGATCGCGTACCTGGAGGCGGCCTGCCCACCGGAGATGGCGCCAACTCCATCCGTCGAAGAACTGCGACTACTTGGCAGCGAGTCCACGACCAGCAACAACAGCAGTATCCAGCAGCTCGACAGCGAGCAATGCGTCGAGCTCACTGAGAACGAGATTCAGCTCTAAATATCAATCCACAGAGGCTATTCAGTGATATGTCGTTATGTAATGTAACATGTTGAGTAACTTACCGTTGAGGTCCAACGGGAAACAGCTGGTCTGTACATAACCCCGTTTGTTTTCAGGCATTGGCCGAGACAGCTTTTTCGCTTAAGTATACTTTGAAGCAGAGTGCGCCTTATGTGCTGCAAAGTGAATAACTTGAACGATACGTTACTGAGCTTTCCGACGGCGTTTTCCGTTTGAAAATCGGTTCAGTAGATCATCCACGGCGGCTTTCTGAAGTTGGTGTACCACTTCATCTCGCCAGTTCAAACGAAGCAACGAAAGGCGAAGAAGCGATCCAAAAACAAGGAGACAAAGCAGACAGGAGAAGTAAAAGTTGTCGTAAGCGTACAGGATGAACCCGTCTCGGCCACTGTTGAACAACCACCTAAGCAGGAGGCAGGCAAACGTCGTGCTTCCGGAAAGGGACAGAAACGATTTGAGGCTTTCAGGCGCGATGACGCGCTAGGGCGATATGGAGTGTTAGTCGACGAAGACAGTGATTCTGAAGCAGACATGGATATCTCTGAAATTGAATCTGATTCTGATGCTGAAGAAGCGTCGTATACTTACCCTGCTGACGATCCCAAGTGGACATGGACGACATAGCAATGGGGTCGATGCAGCCCTCAAGGGGTGGGCTCTCGAACGGATGCTGTGCTAACAGAGGACAAGGGCAATGAATGCGCGGCAATAGTCAAACAAGCGGAACGTTGTCGGGAAGATGATCTCGAGCGGGACATTCAGGCTAAGAAACATCGGAAGACTGTCACTTCTCAGCCACTCCTCACCTATTAGTAGGACCAGGGTGACCAGGAGCAGCAGGGAGACTTAGTACAGCGATCAATGGACGACTACGTGAATGTGGCGGATAGTAATGAGCAGCAGAATAATACTCAGATGATGAAAAAGACACTGCAGCCAGCGATCACATGCCGCCAAGCCCATCTAGTGACGAAGACTTCACGTTGGGTAAGCCTCACGCGTGCACAGATGAAGGTACCCATCCAGCTAATGCATTGGCTGGAGATTTTTCGGTAGATGTTGCAGCCACAGGCCAATGCGCTTTGCTAGCCTTTCATGCCATGACGAGCAACTTTGATGGGCTCAAATTACCACGGTCGGCAAAGGTTACACGGGGGCAAACCAAGCCAAGAAAGTCATATATACGCAACCATGTTGGCCAATCTCCGCTGAGACGTGGAACTTGGACTAGTAGATCCAGTGGCAGAACTGAAAATATATACCCGGAGCGTCAATCGAGTGACGGTATTGCGAGCGCTACAGCCAGCCTGTTCGCGCATTATGCACAGGAACGTCAACGCTCAGTGACTACACCGGTACCGGTAAGTTTCTGGGCAGGAAAGCACGAGCTTCGCGCAATGGCTCAATACATGCGGGAGCCGATCGTTGTGCTAGATGTCAACAAACATGATGACGCTCAAGTGCAACGCTATATGTACAAAGAGTATAGACTAGCTGATGGAACCATCCACGAGTCCGGGTACGTGGAATCGTTAACGGACAGAGCTGCACGGGATTACCTATACGAATGTTGGCCGCTGCATACGATACCAACAATGCTGATTTTAAGGCGACACGAGGGACATTTTAACGGAGTGCAGCATGGTGAACTACTGCTGAAATGGAATGCTGAGGGAGATCCAGAATACACGACCTCATTGGACCAGACCTTCGAATTGATTAGCCAGATAAATCGACACGAGCCAGAGTATAACACTCAATGGCACTAATGTGCTCTCGAGGGATGAAGCAGTGAATTCAGAGATAATCGGACAACTACCGATGAGGAGACGGTTATATATTGTTCTTGCCCGACTTGATCTGCCATCGCTGGATAACATGGAGGTTGACGAGCGCATCCTGGAAGGCGATATAGAGGCGGAGGAGCAGATCATTCGTGAGGCTTATGGGGTAGACGGATATGCAAGCGGTTCACAGGCGAGCCAGCCGGTTACAGGTGATAAGATCAGCATCCCACTCCGACAACCACGTATCGCGACTGGTACTATCGTGGAAGCAACTTATGCTATGATTCTTGGAACTGCGGATCTCACTGCAGTTAACAAGGAAGACCGTCCGCAATAAGAACAACTCAGCGCTGCAAACCGAGAGACATTTCTAAGATGGTGCCATCTCCATCGCACCTTGATGTACATCCAATCAATGAAGCGCAAGAACACAAACACTGCTACACTACGACCGTAGTTGTAGGAGAACGATGCGGCACTTCGACATCTGTTTGCTTTCCTATCATACCCTGAATTGGAGGCAAAACATTGACCACAACAGGATATTTTACGGTGGGGGGCTAGTGAAGCGTATCGAGAGCAAACGGATGCAATGGTGCGCATACTACACGACTCGACTCAACCCTCAGATGCCCGAGCGTTTTGTGAAGCTTGGCAGCAGAGTTGCACCACGGGTATCAACACTCAAGTTAAGTACAGGTTGGCAGGTCCACGCGCACAGTGGAAGCGACTACGACACTGGATACCAATGGATATATATCGAGATAATTGTACCGAGCTGCCGGACGATGACTGGTATATTCTACACGCATTGCCGTACATGATCAGCACTTAGGCCACAACGCCTAGTGGTAGAGTACCGTGTGGAGCACGGTTGGAGATATATGCACAAGTATCCTAGCTCACAGTGACTGGAAACTGGCATTGGCGGCTCCTTCGGGGCAGAGCTGGACAGACGGTGAAGCAACCTCGTCGCTTCGCGCGTGCTGCTCACCATCTTACTAAGGGCCTTACGGCTCTACATGAATCCACGTCGGATACCACCCCGGCGAGGATTCTTGGGTTGGCCACGCGCACTTCGTTACAGCCAACCAAACCTGACGCGGCGACACTCGCACGGTCGGCCATAGTACTCCAGGTGCAGTACATATAGAACAGTCAACAATCCGAGATTCGTACAGTCTTCAGCTGGACAAGGACAAGAAGAACAGTCGCAGAAAAGAGTACCAAAAGTTGAGGCGGAAGTATGTTAAGATCAGGAAACGCGAGGAAAAGGCAAATGCAGCGAGCCGGGTCCGCACTGAGCCAGGCATGCATGCAGATGACAGAACCTACGGGCTGATCACGCAAAACGTGAGAGGATTTGGTGCTTCTGCTGTTGCGCATCAATCATGGCTGACCTCGCTTAGACGTATGGTCATCACGACATAGCACTAATTCAAGAAACATGTGTGCATGACAATGAGATACTCGAGACGCGACGTGAACATGCGGCAAGATGGGGTTACCGAAGTGGAGATGGATGCGCGGTGCTTTCCTACTGGGGTGCAGCTGACGATAGAATGGGGGAGTTGGCATACTGCCGAAACCGTTTGGTGCATTTCAAAATGCCACACCTTGTTGGCAAGAAGGTTGGTTGTAATGCGAACACCTACACAAATTCCTCAGCAACCAAACAGATGTGCACTACGATAGGATGGACGCTTTGCAGTGCAACTTCAACGGCAACTTCAAGTTGTCTCGAGCGGGCCCTTGACGACGAACTTTAGTTTAGGTTTGATCATGCTCGATTTTTCGTTCTTTACAACAAGTCAATACAAGTTTTCACGCTTCCTGACTAATTCGAGTCTCAATCGCCCAAGAGCGTGACAGTTAATTAACTAAAGAAGCGCTAAAACAGCAAGCGGTCGACCTTCCAAGAACACGCCAAACGATGGCGACACAGAAGAGTCCAAACCCAAGGCCACGTCGTACACGCCGTACGCGTGACGAAGATGATGCAATATCTCACCTGCCAGAACCTCCAACCGATGGTCAAGAACCTTCAATGGGGGTGAAGGCGAAGGCGCTGCTACGCAACAGCAGTCGCAGCCTCAAGAGCAAGCACCAGACGCCACCAAGTTGGCCCAAATGATGCAGTTCATGATGCATTCGCAGGAGCAACAGCAGATGCAGATGCGTGATATGATGGCACAGCAAATGGCCTTCCAACAACAACTACTTTCGCAACCACGCAGTCACGACTTCCACAGAAAAGAAGGGTGACCCACCGGTTTTCAAAGGCAACGCCTCGGAGGATTTGAAACTTTGGATATTTAGTACTGAGCAATACTACGCTCAGCACCGAGAAGAAATGAGTCGCAACTCTTCTGAATTCGTCGACACGATTTTTGCGAACCTAGGCACTATTGCCCAAACATGGTTTCGCGGTTTTAAGCTCTCCTTGGGACCCGATCAACCAGTTACATGGAACCTCTTCAAAACCAAAATTCGTGAACGGTTCCGAGATCGCGATTTCCAACAAAAGGTCCTCACAAAGCTGCACGATTTGCGCTGGCAAGGGTCTCAACAGGAATACAGAACGAAATTCCTTCACCTCTTGTCTCAGCTTGACGAGGAATTTTCTGAACCTGTCAAGCGCTGGATGTACCAGCGAAACCTGCGCTCAGAAACTAGTAGTTTTATCTCGCAGAACGAGCCTGATAGTCTACATGCTACGATCGATCTGGACCAACGCTTCGAGGACTCGCGACCAGCTCAAACTGCGCGGAAAGTTGATGCCAAGAAGGAATTCAAGCAACAACAGCAGCCCGCAGACAAGGGAGCTGGAGCGCAGAAAAGTGGAGGCGCCAAACCAACCTGTAGCTACTGCGACAAAATAGGCCATACGATCGATATTTGCCGTACCTACTCAAGCTCCGCGGTCGGCAAGTTGGATCCACAAAAACGACTCGGCTCGGTAGGTCGGCCACCTGTCGAGCCGGAAACTTCGGAGCGTGCTTGCAGTACATTCTCCGCCTGCCAAGACAGTCCAGCACGTTACGCGTTTCAATATCATCACGATAATCCAGTCGCGCGTCGTCACCAGGGCAATTTCTACTGCTACATATCTCACGCGGGATCAATAGGTGAGATGTCCGTGAGCGCCTTTGTCGATAACGGCGCCTCATTCAACGCCATCAATCCACGCGTGGCTGAGCGGCTCAACCTCAAAGTCGTGGAGTGCTCAAAGCCCCTCGAGCTAACGCTGGGGATGAATAACAAGGTCCTGATTCCTCGACGAGTGGTGATTCTCGAGGTTAAACTGACGGATTTCCTGTATATAATACAGAAGCCTTCGTCATGGACATTCCCGAGAAGAAGCATATTCTACTTGGAATGCCGTGGCTTGAAGAAGCCAATCCTGAAATCGATTGGAAAAACAAGACCATCAAGCAATGTGGATCTCAAGAATCAACGGAATTTCGACAGTGTGTGCGAGAAGGTCCCGCAGTTCGAGTTTCCGGTGCGCGTATATCTCGACGCGAGTAAGTTCCAACATTTCAACATACGCACGACGACCGCATGCTGTACTACACAAAACACACTTTGGTGTTCCCTGCAGGCGCGACACAAGTCATCTCGGAAAAAATTCCAGAAATCAAGGTACAACGAAGAGGACTTCTGCTTCTTTGTCAATATCGTCTCCGAAAAACGCACGTCAATTAAGCACTGACTGGGAAGCATTCCATGGACATCCAGTAGAACCGGTACAAAGGCAAGGTCTTCGTAACCGAGCTGCCGAGCACACCTCCAACACGAACGGTGGACGTTGAAGCGGTGATCGAGCTGAGTGATGCAACGCCCGTGGTGCGGAAGCAGTTCCTGCTGAGTGAGGAACAAAAGAAGCCATGCGAAAATGGACTCGCGAAATGCTCGACGCGAAAGTGATTCGTCCATCGAAGTCTCCTTTTTCGTCACCAACATTTTGCGTAAAAAAGCAGAAGGGTGGAGGATTGTCCACGATTTCAGGGCCATCAATGCTCGCGTTAAGGTTCCTGCCACTCCGATTCCTCGAAAGGAAGATATCTACGATGCAATGGCGAAAGGGCGATTGTTTTCAGCGCTTGACCTGCTTTGGGGATTTTTTCAAGTCCGCCTTCGCGAGTGTGGCATACTGTACACGGCGTTCTCTACACCAGATGGGCTTTTGAATACTTAGTGACGCCCATGGGGTTGTCATCGAGTCCCTCGGCGTTCAACAGCATGATGCAAGCTGTATTCAGCGACCTCAGTGAGTGCTGTAGAGCCTACTTTGATGACCTTTTCGTTTTCACTACGACGGATTCCATGGATGACCACCTGGTCGCACTCGACAGGGTCTTGATAAGGTGTGAACAGCAACGATTGTATGTCAAACTTGCTAAGTGCACCTTTTGTGCCGAGGAAATACCATGTTTAGGCGATTACATCGGACGCCAAGGGATAAGAATGGACCCCGACAAGATTCGCACAATTCAAGAATGGCCACAACCACGGACAAAACGTGATTTGCAGTCTTTCCTGGGTACTTGCGTATACGTGCTGAAATACTGTCCGGATTTCCGTCGCTTACAGCACCGCTCACGGAAGCAACACGAGGTCGGTCCAAGAACGAGCATATCAAACTTACAGCTGAGCAGATCGGAGCGTTTCAAGAGCTCAAACGCAGACTCGCTTCTCTGCCAGTTCTCGCGCACCCGGGCTCAACACTTCAATTTCATGTGAAGACTGATGCTTCTGACTACGCCATCGGTATGTATCTGTTTCAGATTGACGCGCAAGGGCGCGAAAAATTATCGACTATGGGGGTCGCAAGATCAACACGGCTGAAAGAATGTATCCAACTCGTGAGAAAGAGTTGCTGGCTGCTCTTCATGCTATGCGGACGTGGAAGCCATACCTGGTCGATCAACCCTTCTTTATGACCACAAGACCTTGGAATCCTTGCTCCTGCAGACTACTTGTTCCTAGCGTTTAGCTCGATGGTTGAACGAGCTGAGCATATTTCAACCTCGCTATAGATGGATTGCGGGGGAAACCAACATCGTGGCTGATGCAATTTCTCGGGCACCTCAGTTATCGGACGGTGAACACGGCTCTCACGTATCGCTGGCTTCATTACTCGATCAATTGGTCAAAATTTCATCTACCACAACAGCTGTTGACGCGTTCCTTAACTATATGCGGCAACGACCTCCCATTCAAGAGCAATGCCGGCGTCTCTACTTCGATGATCCAGTATTTGGCCCGCTACATCGTCATTTAACTAGTGGTCATGATATAGCTTCACCCCCTATCGACCTTCACCCGACGATTCGCAACTTGCTTGCGAGCTTTATCGTCGACGACGGCCTATTTTTTCGCCGGACTGACGTGGATGAGCCTCGGCGACTATGCATTCCTGCCGACACGGACCTCCGTAACTCAATTCTTTTCGAGTGTCATGACTCGGCCGCACGTGGGCATCCTGGCTCAAAGAAGACACTGGCAATCGCTCAGCAGAAGTTCTACTGGTTGAACATGCACAACACAATTTCCAGGTATGTGCAGTCATGTGAACTTTGTCAACGGATCAAAGCATAGCAGCAGAAGCCCACCGGACTACTCCATCCACTCGAAATACCACACAAGCGATGGCAACATATTTCGATGGACTTCATGCCTGATCTTGTTCCGACGAGAAAGAGTGGTTTTGATTCCATCCTGATGATCCTCGACTTCCTGACGAAGGGAGCTCATTTTATTCCGACGCTGAAAACAGCGGATGCCAAGGACACCGCTCAAATATTTCTTCGAGACTACATTCGGCTCCACGGTTTTCCAGATTCCATTGTGAACGACCGCGACTCGCGTTTTTTATCAGCATTCTGGAAGGAAATAATGGCTAGTCAAGGCTCTCAGGTCCATGCCAGCACCGCCTTTAAACCTTCAACGGACGGGCGAAACGAGCGGTCTTATCGCTTCATCAATGATTATCTACGCGCAATTATTTCGCCACGCCAGGACGACTGGGACGAGCAACTACCCATGGCAGAATTTGCTTACAACTCTTGACCCCACTCAAGTATCGCCATGACACCTTTTGAAGCGGACCTCGGTTACCTACCGCGCGCATTCGACGACCTCGCTCTACAAGTACGGGCCCAGCCGGGTACTGGTGCTCTTAACTTCACTGAGCACCTTCACGCTGTTATTCGCTGCTGTCATGAATCCCTCGCCGTTGCTCAAGGTCTAATGAAACACTACAACGACAAAAATCGCCCAGAGTGTACGATCCGTGTCGGTGATCTGGTGCTGCTCGATGCAACATACCTCGACCTCGCTCATGTTGGTACAAGCGGCTGACGCAAATTTTCTGCTCGATTTATTGGTCCCTACAAAGTGATCACCTCTACAACGCCAGATACGTTCAAGATTTCGCTGCCGCTCGGTGTACGAATCCATGATGAATTCCATGTTTCGTACTTGCGTCGTTACTTTGAGGACTCCAACCCCAATCGGCTCAACAACGTCCCACGACTACTTACTCGGGACGGCACGGAAGGATTACAGGTTCGAACGATCATCGGACAGCGTATCCGTGGCGGCGTTCGCCAATTCAAAGTACAATGGTACGGACGCGACGAAGCGGACTCATGGGAGCCAGAGACTAATCTCCACCAAACTGCCGGATTAATTGCTGAATTTTTGGCGTCTTCGCCATCATCACCTAATCGAAAGCGCTCCCGACGTCGCCAGCCCACCAAAACGACCCCTGCGCCAGGAACACGCCGCAGTACTCGCCTTGCTGATCAACCGATAGCATCATCACCACCGTCGACTCACTGATCACGTACGCGCATTTCTGGGGGAGACTAATGCGAACACCTACACCAATTCCTCAGCAACCAAACAGATGTGCACTACGATAGGATGGACGCTTTGCAGTGCAACTTCAACGGCAACTTCAAGTTGTCTTGAGCTGGCCCTTGACGACGAACTTTAGTTTAGGTTTGATCATTCTCGATTTTTCGTTCTTTACAACAAGTCAATACAAGTTTTCACGCTTCCTGACTAATTCGAGTCTGAACCGCCCAAGAGCGTGACATTGGTCGTCGCATTTTGTTGCAGTAGAGAGCAGTTTTGACGGAGAAGATATTGCGGTGGTCAACCCATTGGCCGCACCAAACGCGAACAGCTATTTAGACGGTGAGATCGGCTGACCCTCCCCGAACACGGGCATATAATGGTGGGAGGAGACTTTAACTGCACATTGAACGAAAAATCGACCGTTCTTATGCGCAAAGATTAAGCGCCCACGACTCTCCTGCATTAAGAGCGCTGCTCACAGTGTGGAATGCTCAAGACTCTATAAACACAACAACCATGCAGACAGTCACAACACTGCAGCGCTATGTGCACACTTTTGTATGGTTTGGGCGCTTCATGCAGGATGCACCACATCGAAAGGCTGGGATAACTGCGAACATTGCGCGGATGACGAGAAATGAAGGAGGGATGGCAGTACCGCAAGTACGAGATGCGTTGCTTGCTCTGGCTGCGACGGAATCGGCCCGGTGGGCAGTTGGGAGCGATAAGACAATGCGAATCGTTGGGGATATACTATGCGGAACCAGTCACCAGACAACACGTGCATTTTATCTAACGGCCAGCCATATGCCTAAGGATCCAACGGTAGGGAATTTCCCGCCAACAATATGGCTGGCTGGACGCAAGATGCTTGCAGCGGTCGGATTGGATCAACAGCCCGTTCCTCCACCGGAAGCGCTGGAGGGAAACTTCACGGAGTTGAGGCCATACTCCTTTCTTCGACTGACTGGGCCGACGGGCCGAGCGTGATTGAAGTACAAACACTTAGAGGCACAGCTACTGAGCTGGTGAGACAGTGGCTGACACATCAAAACGGAACTTTTTGCGCAGAGTGGATAACGTGGATGGCGATTTGTCACATCCCGTTCTTTTATAAATGAGCGAACCGCGTTTTGCCGGCGCTATGTCACTCCAGCTTTACTGTAGTGGGATCTCGCATAGGTGACCTTATTCGCCGGCTACCTGATAATCTTTGTTAAGGGATACACCCCACCGGAGAAAATATGACGCCGCTCCGTTTATGTACACCAAGTCGACCGGGAGTCATACTCTTCTCCGAATTCATCGTCTACCCCCAGCTTCTTCATCTTCTCCATGTACAAACGATGAATATATTTCTTCTCCCATGTTCACTCCCTAGAGTCACACGGGTGACTGACTGGCGGTGCACGCGCCATTGGAGAAGTGAAAATATTGCTGTATCCCTTAACAAAGAAAACATAGTGTAGTGATTTGCTGACCTGTGAATGGCTTACCTGAGCTGTATCCCATACGCGGATGTATTCCATAACAAAGAATATCCGGAACATCTAGAAGAAAGACATATCGCATTTCAAGCACTCCAGCAAGGGAAGGTGATGCACAAACCTCCCGTGATTTACAAGGCACATCTAACGCAATTCATCGGATTACTGCTATTCAATTATCCGGCTTTGGCATTCAAATCGACACAGACGGAGGAGGTGCGGTTGTTGACTTCATGACCTGACCACCCGTACGTTCTGACAAAACCGCAATGTTCACCATCAACAGTCGAGCTAACAATAGTCGGGGAGAGTGAGCGGCGTTATTTTCTCCAAACAAGAGCTCCTAGGTGCTGTCCAACTGTCCATTGAATCGAGAATCATCATTGACTTTCACCTTCACCCCAAGCTAAACAGACTTGCCTGCCCTGGATTAAGATTACTATATCACCTGAAGCCTCGCCGCCTTAGCTGCTTCGACCGCACTCAAGAGCGTATTGGGTGTCCACATGCGATGTGTAACAATAAACTACAATCACGCTCACACACACATTCTGGGATTTCCCGAATGCAGCTTCGCTATGGGCCATTTTTATTGCTCAATGAGCTCAACTCGGACATACTGTGACACTGACCGAGCAAAATACGTGTCTGACGTTCAAGATTGATGCAGTACCATTGGCGATTCTGGAACGACTTAACGACGAATTTTTCTGGACGCTGGCAGCTGACCGGGATGCCATCGCCTTACAATTATTAACGGAGTGTACGGATTGCTGGAAGCTGGGTGTGATGAATGTGCTAAGGCTGATATGGAAATGGCGGACAGAGTACTTTAAGAACACGCCTGAGGTGGCGAAAGAGAAATTTCAAGCATTGCTCAGGGAAAGACTAAGAGATGGCTATTGGGCAGTCGAGAATGCATAATATGCATTTTATAGGAGTGCGGTGAGAGATCGCCACACAATGGCGGCAGTGCGGATAGTGAGCGTGGCATTTCAGAGACAATGGGAGACCACCGCCATATACACGGAAGAGACCACCCACGACCCGTTACGACCTCTTTTAGATGAACGTAAGCCGGTAGCTCAGAATGCATTCCAGCACTTGGACCAGGGCCTTAGGCCGGGTTCTAACCGCATGTCACGCCTGCCATGCCGTGCCACCTCAAATTCTATTGGTGGAGACATAGCGATGAATAGGTTTGCGCTACCATGAAATGGCACGGCGCCGTGCCATGGCAATCGGTCGTGCCATGTGCCTTGGCAGGGTCAAAGCCACTTTCGTGTAAACTTCTCTTCTCTGGTAGCAAACGCCTGCTCCAGCATCCAAATCAAGCTTTCCTGGACAGAGTTGGATACTAACATTGTGGTTGCCATGGACCCAGAAGGTCTTTGAGATGGTGTGGCGCGCAGTATTTCTTTCCTAACCGTGGTGCCTTGCAAGACTTGAGTCCTATCGCTGTGTCAGACAAGGCGTTGTGGCACACAGTTAGAACTCGGCCTTAGAAAGGTTATCAAGCTCAATGGCGTCGCTCAGATACCAGTCCACAAAGTTGGGCTATTCTACTGCTGGGGAATATGAAAACGTTACAGGGACCTGTATTACACGTTTTGGCTACTCCAGCTCAGTATGAGTCGATTCATAACGTGAACCTGGCAAGTTGGTGAAAATTTGAGATTGCAAGATGCAGAATGTAGACCCTATTTTAATAGCTTGCAGATCTGGAAAATACAATAATGACACAGATTCCGCTACCGGTAGCTTGCAAAGACGGTTTTTCGGTACCACTGGTAAATCAGTACAAACTACGTATCAGTTTCAAGAGGGAATTAGTGGCTAAATAAGGGACTACAAAATGTTATTTATGGTGCCTAACTAATAACCTGTGTGAACTTAAAAGGAAGCTGTGCAAGTTAGCGGGCGTATAGAAGGGTGCATTTCTTTTTATTTTACAATGACCTAAATTTAAATGGATTTTAAATGCGTTTTTAGCATCTGAATTCTGGCATTCCTAATCAGACGCAATTATCACATCAGTATCAAAATTATCTGTAAATCAAGAATACACCCGAGTCCTGTGGTCATAAATCTAGCGTCATGAGAATTTGATGTAAGAACTGTAGCCAAATTATATTTTGGCCGTGGCGCAGAGTAGAATATTTAACCACACACTTCTAACTACTAGTAAAAACAGTATTGGACGCACTTGCCACTCGAAAGTGACTTTGTGCTTTCCCCTGACCGTATTTACCATCAAAGGGTCCTAGTGGTGACCCTCACCTAGTTTCAAACTGGAAATAAGAGTCGGTTTGGTCTCAAGTAAGCAGCGAACTAAAACCGAAACTAAATAGAACGTTGTGAACGTTCAGAATTACTCGACATTTTTTAAAAATCACGCTTCCATAAGTGGGCGTGTATTTTAGTACAATTTTAAACTTACCGTTCAGGAAATACAGAGTTTCCTGACAAAGGGAGAACCGCAATCAGTTATTTACGTTGCAACTTACTAGCCACCAGGTACAGCTGAATTATAGCCAATCATGTCGTCCTATACTCGTTCTTGTAACCAACAAAACAAATTACTGGATTGCCGCCCCGCGAGCATTTACAAACGAGAAGCTGGTCAAGACCTTTCTCTAGATGTTTGGGGGCATCGCCGGAATACGCTAATTTGAATTTCTGAGAATACTGTACGCCGGAAGGCAATCCCTTAGCAGTTTGGCGCCGTACAGTAATCTTTGTCAAAAAGAAATTGCGAAAAATCTATAGCCTTGAAAAACATATGGAAGATAATTTGGTGCAGTATACAAATCGTTTGCATATTTTGACTTAAACAAAATATACTTTCCTAACTATCTACAAATCCAGCAGTGACTCAGTGGTTCATTGCGATAATTGATTCCCGGCATGCATATGATAACCTTTGAGAGGTTGGAACTTCCAATGGAAGGTCCACCCTTTTCAGTTTCTCAGACGAACATTTCAGTTTTATCGAATCGAACGAGCAGCCCTGGATGGTGAAGTTTACCACCAAGGTGTGGCATCAGTTCACGATGAACTGAGGCTATCGGGATACACCTGATCCGAGTCGGACTCCGAGTGGCAACTTGCTATCAGGCCGATGGGATGGCATAAAAATCATTTAAATATTTTTATTGCCGTAAAAAATGTCGAAAAAATTGTGTATATTTCTATTTTGTAGCCATTTTGCTAAATTTCACTTAACTTTTGTAAAGGCTGCTTCGAGTTAACATGAATCGTTGGTTCGATTGGACCACGAGAATTACAATGACCCTGGTGGCGTTGAACGGTGCCGGTGATGCCCTGGATAACGTTGGAGCCCTCAGAGGTGTTGCAGTTGTACATGTAGATGCTGGGGCACTGGCACTTGTGATCGGGTCGGGCGGCTTCCTGTACCGGTTCCGGTACCGGTACACGACCGGTCTTTCGAGTGCAAATCTGTCTACAAATCTATTTTGCTGAAGCCCTATTTTGCTTTGCTAGAGCCCCAAATCGTTTTGCTGACACCCCAAAACGCCGATTATATTTTACTGAAGCCCTGTTTGGTTTTGCTGGGACCCCATCTCGTTTGCACCCCGGTCTCATACCATCCAGCTTATGTCGGGATCTCCGATCTCGAGCTGGTCTTGACCTTGATCGAGTGCAATCTCTAATTAATCCATGTACCGATAATATAATACTTCGAAACATTATACGTATTATGCAAATATTATACAGGTTGTGCCCCGGCTGATGCTACTGATACCGAAAAAACACCCTCGATGAAAAACATTGATCTGTGTCCCCGTCGTTTACACCCGGGCGGGATGGATGTCATCTGCCTCAAATCCTCAAAATCTCAAAGTGCCTCAGGGAAATCGACGTCCTGAATTCCCCTCGAAACGTATGCAAACGTGGTTGGTATCATCGTAATCACAAAGCATCGGCCTAAGCTAGCGTTGGGACCAAGTTTGACTACCTCTTGAGCTAGCATGAAAACACAGGAATCCAAAAAGATATTCTGGAGATTTGGTTTCGCCTCCCCACTGACTTTCCTCTTAACCCTAACCTGCCCACGTTACATAGAAACATATGTTGAATATACACTACCTGATACAGAAATCTATACTTATAGATACCACCTTCCGGTATCAGTAGAACATCTCGTAGTGCCCCAGCGCTGGTGGCATATACCGTCACAGCATCACTGATAATATCAGTGCTCACTGCAACCAGCATTCAAACGACCTCTTCCCGACGACCAGGTGTGCCCCCTCTCGTGTGTTTCGGTGCCGGCACCGTACATAGTACATGATATGCAATGCAATGTGAAGTTGGGTGGAGTGATCAGTCTCTTTGATGCAATGGGGGCAATCGAGTGGATTGCGGAGTACAATATGTTATGTAGGTACATGTAGGTAGTGTTGTATGTATTAATACATGTACTGGTACAGCCGCAATCTTCCTTGTCTGGATCAGACTTGGATCCATCCAGACTCCAGTGCGGGTTTGCACCGAGTCGACGTAATCGTCTGCGACGACGATAACTTCTGTTGACGCTAGACTTGCCCCAGCTGTCTTTCCAGCTAGCCGCGTTTTCCCCTGTGTCAAAGCCAAGTCGACTACAATTCGTTAGCCAAAAATTATCCCTACGTATCCAGATACCCTCTTCTCTACTGAAACTGTAGGGGTCTCAATAATCGCATAGGTTGCCAACAAACTTCCACATCCCGGGGAGAGCTACTTCATAGAAGTAGATATCTTCTTGCCCCCTGTAGCCTCAACACCTATCGCCGTACTCGTATTCTACACGCAAAGGCCGGCAGGCTCGCACCATAATGGCAATAAATGTAGCGGAGACCAGTGTGACGCTCTTCCAAATGCTTTGTTCAGGCGGCTGCGCATAAGTCGCTTACTTTCAGGCAAGACCAGCTTTTCCATCAAAACAGCTGCACGAAAGCTCCCAAAGGTGTGACTGCAACTTGTAGGCTGCATCGCCGTGACGCGATTCGCATCCAACCTTCGTCCGCTCGGCACCAAGCTCCTCGGGTCTTTTACATGGACTGCGACTTGCATCCACTCGCGCTCAGATTAAAAGCCTCCGTGCATTCCCTTCATTGCATTTTTCGCCCAAGGGAACCCAAGTCCACCTCTTCGCACACGAACACCACAAAAACATGCTTCAGCAACTCTCTCTCGCCGCCATCGTGTTCCAGGCCGCTGCCATATCGAGTACAGCGGGCCACGGCAATATCATCGTGCCCAAACCGGAAGGCAACGCCCAGCACCCGTATTACATTGGAGGCCCTGCCGGCACCATCGACATGCCTGAGATCATCGGTACCACCACCTACGGAGACTACTACCAGGGCGTGGACGACTGGCTCACCAAGAACAACATCGCCAATCTCAAAGCGTACATCACCACCTACGGCACCGATATCTCCGAGTGCGGCGACACCAAGAAGGGTGGCACCCCTCAGCCCGTGCCTTCAGACGGCTACGCGCAACACGACAATCTGGGCAGCTCTCACCCGGGCCCGTGTGAGATCTGGTGTGACGACACCCGTGTCTTCCACGACACTAACTGCGCCGCCCAGTTCGCTGGTCAGGCACCTGCCAAGATTCCCATTGACGTGAGCACGTGTAAGTCGTCGTCCGAATTCGTGTTCTACTGGCTAGCTTTGCACGCCCAGCCGTGGCAGGTGTACATCAACTGCGTAGCCCTTGATGGATCGGCCGCTGCTGGCTCCAGCTCAACAAATTCGACCTCGACGACCACGAAAACTACTGTGACTACAGCTCCGGTTGCGGTTTCAGATGAATCAAGTGTTGGCGGCGAGGCTTCCGAGGAGGAGGACGTGAATGAGACCCCGGTCACCACCCCAGCTCCTGCGGTTGAGACGACACCCCCTGCAGTTGCAACATCCGCTCCATCGACGTCATCGTCCAAGTGTCTCCGTCGCCGCTCATAAGCAAGCAGGGTCTCCGTTATAGATGTCCTCTTGTTCGTCGTCCTTTAGTGACCGTCAAACCGTAGATCAGATGTGTATCATGTCAATTTGATGGCCCCTGGAACTTAACGTTAGTTTGCGGGGCGGCCGTTTTCAAAAGACGGCACTCTCCCAAAATTCGTTGGATATTAATTCGTCTTTTTACAAAATAATGTATGGGACAACATTGGCATTTGCAGCCAGGGTTGTAGTATTTGCTATCGCTGATTAGTTGACTGCACCGTATTATTTAATATGGCTGGTAAGCTAACGGCGCTAAAAGACGGGGTGCCGTTTACAGTGCGTATAACACACAGTAGCAAGGATCGTCAGGCTTGCAGTCCACTATTAATAACAACATGTATTTTGGTCGATCCAACCGAATTTAGCAAAATTTTCCGACCGACCGACGGACCGCCGAAAAGGGCGGGTTGTTACAGGCAATGCGTGTTAATACATGTATTATTATTATTTTATTATATTAAAAGCTGGGTTGCAAACGGAACCAAATGTGTTGCAAACGGAACCAAATGGAGGCTGCAAACAAAATTAATAGCGAAGCAGCATGAAAGCACGTAGGCACCAACAAATCGCCACGTCAGGTTGGTGTAAGTTATCCCGTAACGTATATGTTGTACGGGTACGAGGACGGCGGCCCGTACTGCTACGACTGTGCACAAATGAAAGAGTAGGCCGCTAGATGTAGAGATCACGGACTTAGAAGTCCAAGTGAGCACTTTTCGGTGATGGATCGGAGGCAGCAGTGTACATAACATATTATGCTACGAGATAGAAAGAATATTATTCTTGGTATACCAACGAATGTTGTACAATAACCATATTGATGTGGCGTCTTTCTTTTCTTAGCATCCGTAGTGCATTCCAAATGTACGGAATTATCCACACACCATTGTGCTGGAGAAAGACAATATCCAAAGTGTTGCTTGAAGGGATAAATCATCTGCTGCAGGTAAAATACGATTTTAAGTGATATCGTACTATAAAATTACATTAAGGTAATCTTTCAACCGTCACAAATAAAATACAGTACTCTATCCAGGATAGATTTTTGTTTTCATAATAAAGAAGGCGCCACGTAGGAAAAGTATTATTATAGATACAACTTGTAATCCCTGGACTGGCTGTTACAGTAGAGATCAACTCGAGCTATTAATAAGATCGCAGCTCGGATGTCCGAGCCTCGGACGCCACCTGCTCCTTCCAGTATCGACGCTTCTCCCCCAGGGTTCGCTTGACAATCCTTGTGAATAAACGGCGATCTCATGATACCGAGGTTTCCTGCTCAGGTATCCATTACGCTCGACGATGGTTGGGTGCAGTTGATACGGCATCAACTTTTAAGAGAGTCACAACCGAGTTAGTACTTTTGGTCACTTTCACTCCTAGGCAGTGCATGCTGTAATGTTTACCACACTGCATGCCATAATATTGTTAGCCATAACGTCGACGACCAGCCCTGATACCGGTATTATCACCTCGATACCTGTTGGTCAAATCTCTACCGGTAGCCATGCTGGTCATCGACAATATGGCTAACAATATTATGGCATGTAGTGTGGTAAACATTAAAGCATGCACTGCTAGGAGTGAAAGTGACCAAAAGTACAAACTCGGTTGTGACTCTCTTATTAAAAGTTGACGCCGTATCAACTTGTAAGAGAACAATGATGCGTTGAATGTGCGAAGCAGAGCCGCAGCCAGATCCGAGTTTTCCAAAGATATTATCGTCAGGTGCTTGTTTTTATGCAAAGCACCGTGATTGGTGATGACATCTGTCCTCATTGTCATTAAAGAACTTTAGTTCTGGAATAACTTACGGTTTTGGAACAAAAATGAGATGATCCCAAATTATATTCCTTCAGAACAACGGAGGCCCGAGTTGTTCCACTGGAACTAAGTGAAAGAAGGTGGTGATTTATCCGAAATGTATCGCCGGATTTTAAGGATATTTGTTGAAGTTAAGTGAAGTACCAACTTTTGGTAAACAGATCTGGTTTCTAATCCTAATTAGAAACAGATGCAATTGGTTAGAACTTGGTATCCGTGCTGGACATGTTTCGCGGCAGAATTCGACTATATTGATTTTTGTATGTACGTGGTAGCCCACTGGAGACATTTCGGGGCACGCGTCTATACTATAGGATACCGCAGGCCTCCTACTAAGTACGCTCAAAAACTATCGACATCACGATATCCAGCTCTCGCGAAGCCGAGACAGACATACACCTTTGCTTGCTTATGAGTCAGCTTGGACACCCCGCGGGCTTCCTCTTCGTGCGTACAGCGACTCGGTCCTCTTTTTGCTATCTGTTTCGCCGCTCGCAGAAGAACACACTTCGTTTTCGTTGTCTGATGTTGGTGTTTGTCGTGCAGGTTCATCATTTCTCGCACAATCTTCTCGCAGGGAGCAGACTTCTTGTTGGCCTCTTTCTGAACTTTGGCATCAGCTTTAGCTTTGGCAGCGGCAACCATCATCTCGTAGCTCAGCAAAACGCCGCCCGAATAGTTCTCGTCCACCCATTCTCCCCTTTTCCGCTTCTGTGGGATTGGAGCAACTGCCGAGGTACGCAGCAGATTGACCACATTGAGCGCGTCCACCCCTGAGTTGAGCTCACAGAGAACTCGTTTTTGCCGCTCTGTTACGTTCACCAGGGATGGAGGATGAACAATCTGGCCGAGAATCAATGAGAGATGAGGAAGTGAATCCCTCGACACCCCAGTTGCATTGTCGATAATCCCTTTCATCATTGTGCGCAAAGATAGTGGAAAATACCAGGCTTTCCGAAGCAGTATACTGGCGCGGACAGCAGCGAGCGCAGCTGCCCAGGTACTGACGGAGACCTTCTTGCGCTTGTTCGGCTCCTTCTTCTTCGACATCGAAGTGCACTACAGGGCGCAACGCGAGCGCCTTCGGGTGGGCTGTTGCTGTCGTCGGGATGCGCAACGGTTGCGATGTGAGGGCTCTCCAAAAGGGTTCCTGGGGATGTCGTTGTGTTGATCAAGAAGCGCGCGCAATGGCTTGTTGGAAAGAGGCGTCTCCGCCTTTCAGAATTCGGTACGTACGGCAGCATTAGGTTCGGAGCTAGCGAGTGATTACGCAAAAGCCTCTTTTCCTCAACGACTTGAGTTTGTAAATGGAGCCCCTGCCCTGAAATATGTGTTGCCCCGAAACATGTCCAACACGGATATTAGTATAAGTATACTGGACTTAAAAGATGCAATTGAGTGGCAACCAAGGCCAACAAAGGAAAAGAGAACCAACCGAATGAAGAGTTGGGGACGGCACTCACTTTTGAATTAGCCGCCCCGTCTGACTGTTAAATACACACCACAGGCAAAGACAACAACATTTCAGATACTACGGATGAGTGTCTTGACCCAGCAAGATAAGACCGTGCACGTCGGCCTTGAAAAGTTCTCAGGCCGACAGATCGATTATGCTACTTGGAAAGATAAGCTGCTCACGCACGTGGTCCAGTTGGACCTGGACGTCGAGAACTTTGTTGAAATCGACACCTCGGTACGTAAACGATATGGTACTTATTTGAGTTGGTTACGTCGACTAACAGTTACGGATGATCTGTGGATTGTTGATACAGGATCTGGATTTGGAATAAGCCCAGCCAAAGGCTGATTCAAATCACTGCACAAAGGCTCGAGTCATAGGTTTGAGTATGATAACGGTAGCACATCAGAAACAGCTCTAACCAGCTAAATACAAATACATGTTGCAAGTCCTTTCAATAAGCTTATCGGTCTAAAGATTAAGAATATCGCGTTTGACAAGGAATGTGGAAGCAAATTAATAAGTGCTTGCCATCTTGCTAAACAAGGGTTTAATCACATTCAATCCCAGGATGGAGCGTTTTTATACTTTTTCAATAAGGAAGGACAGCTATTATTTGCAGCTGTACAAAAAGGGGCGGTATGCTATCTACCATCGTCTAGGCGAAGTAAGGTACATACCGTAAGCAAAGTCTTTACAAGGATGCAAAAGTTGCGTTGATGCAAAAATGGCATCTTAGACTTGGTCACATTCACAGGGATAGACTAATAGCAATATTTGCTTATAAGTTAGTTGAAGGAATTCCTCATAAACCCCAAATGAGCTAACATAATTTCCTTTCTTTTGTGCTACTTGCGAAGTTGCTAACTCGACACGCATGTCAAATAGAAATAAAATTCGGACTCGATCTCAGCAGCCATTGCACACTTTGCTCATGGACACTATGGGAAAGATGAAAGTTAATGGTAACTATGGTGGATGCGGTTATCAGTACACGTTAGTAATTGTGGGCGATGCAACGTCGTACAAGTGGCTATTTGTGATGAGGTCTACAAAAGAAGTTTACAGTCATGGGGCTAACCTCATACTGCTACTACAAAAACAGCATCACTATGAAATAAATTGGATAAGAAGTGATGGAGGTACAGAATTTGTCAATCAAAAGATGATGACATTTCTGCAGTCGAACGGTGTCAGTTTTGAGAAATCAAATGTAGAATATCAAGAAGAGAATGGGAGCGCTGAGCGCTGCCATCAGACATTAATGAGACAAGTAAGAAGTTCACTTCTAACAGCGGCTATGCCAGCACACTGATGGCCAGAGACAATAAAATACGCCGTTGAAGTGTCGAATAGAATTCCAACTTCTAGACTTGTAAACACTTCGCCCTACGAAGGATTACATGGTAAAAAGGCGGATGGCAATATACTTCAAAAATGGGGCAGTGTATGCTATGCTCATATTCCAAATACGAAGAGAAAGGATAAGAAATTAAGCTCAAGAGGTTTAGAGTGCAAGTTTCTCGGTCTTGCAAACGATTAAAAGGGCTACAGATTGATAGATACTGTCAACAATGTATTATTGGTAGCCCGAAGTGTTAAGTTTGATACAGTTGATCAGTCGGCTGTGATAGCCAGGTCGTTTCCAAAAGGAACCATACACTAAACTCTAAAGAAAAGGAATAAATTAGAGCGTGCATAAGTGGCAAAAATAGCCCGTCTAAACACCCGCCAACTCTAAGTGTGGGGGCCGTGGGAGATGTGGGAGCTGATGTAACTCAATGTGACGAGGATGAGAAGTCGAATGTTAGTCATAGTGACGAGTCGTCTTCCCAGGTCAGAAAGGTCATTCTGAACCGAAATGGTAATAGGCACACAAAGGATATGAGCTGTGTGGAACACCACGGTGAGCCACGTGCATTGCGTAAGAGGCGACGAAGCCCGAGACTTAGTGAATATGAGGAAACAATAAACCCGATTTTAGGGGTCAAAGTAAGTAAAGCTAGTATACCAATACCGAAATCACTAAAGGCGGCATTAGCAGGACCATACCGTGAATCATGGCTCGGTGCCATAGAAATTGAGTATCATGCGTTCTTAGAAAATAAAACTCGGAAAATAGTTGATATACCCAAAGGACGTAAGGCATTAGGCTGTCACTGGGTTTTAGATGTAAAATATCATGCAGATGGGTCTGTTGAGCGATTTAAAGCGCGACTAGTGGTTATGGGCAATATCCAGCGATTTGGAATTGACTACGGAGAGATATTCTCACCGGTAGCCCGATATGAGTCTTTGAGATTAGTGCTCGCAATTGCGGCAATAGAGGATTTGCACATCTACCAAATGGATGTATCAACTGCGTTTCTAAATGGGGAAATGTTAGAGAAAATATATATGAGACTACGCAAAACACTTTCGGTCTTAACGCCTAAGTGGAGATTCCTGTTTATTAGCGTGAGTTCTAGCCCTTTATCTTAGCTTTGGTTAGAGCTATCGCATAACCTCAGATGATAGGCATGTCGAACAGGACGACGTCGGGCGATAAGCGTCCGTGTTCAAATTTTAAAAGGTTTTTTCCTTTGTAGTGAAAAGGTGTGTTTCAACGCGTAGAATCCATTTCTGCTGTCCATTTGCCCTAATTCGAACTAGAACCGCGCCAAAATTTGAATTGTTTAATTTATAAAACAGTTGAAAATAATTTGTGTGTGGGTTACACCATTTTATGGTCAGATCAAAATCAGTCTAAACGCCACCTTACTCTCCCCTGCTGCCTGCTACCTGGTGCGCTCCAGCATCATCCTAAGACATCAGAGCGCTTGGTCGGCTGCTACTATGTAGTACCAGTCTACGGGTACATACTTGCGACCCCCGCGCCAGGTGTCGGCCCTCGCCGGAGAAGATTCTCGTGCTCACGGCAGCGTTTTGCGCCGAGTACCCCTCGAGTTTGCGAGACCTGAGTGGTCAGGGGAACGTAGAAAAAGTCTGACGAAAAACATTTCCAAAAATTTCTACACGCCATTTCTCGCAAACTCGTTTAAGTTCGAAGGAACATACAAACGGCTATATCTCCACTGTAATATTATTGGATATTACGATTTTGTTTTGCGCGGTCTCATATCCATATAGGCTCTTTATACTGGGAATCCCGAAGAATGAGGGATGGACAGCTCCAACGGATTAATTCCACGGTACTGCGTAAGCGTAAACTGGGTTAACATTCGTACAACATTAAGAAATGTTGCATGAAAGAGAACGTTTGAGGGCCACACTTTTGTGGTGTTCCACACAGGAATTGATAGTCAAATGGCATATTGAATAGGTTTGAATATTTTCGAATATTCGAATGAATATTAATATTCATATTTGATATGGTTCGCCCATAATAACTCGAATGAGGTCGACGGGCGGAGGTCATATTAATACATTTGAATTTAAATGAATATACTTGTCAAAAATAAACACAAACTGCACGCTTCAGATTTGGTTGACAAGAACGGCATACCGGATTTAGGCTAGACCAGACTAAGCATATGACTTTTGAATACATTGTCTTTTCCGGTCACCGCCGAAGTATGAATAAATGGCGGGTTCATAGTAAGAACCTGTAAGAACTTCTTACAACCAAACTACTTCGATGTAGCCATATTAACATATCACCTGAAACGCACTAAGTACGATTGAATACGGGTATTTATACGTTCAAATATTAATATTCATTTAAGCGAGCTGAAACGAATGAATATGAATATTCGTATTCATATTCGATTCTGAAAGCAATATGATTATTCAATCATCCAAAATCAAATGACTATCAATCCCTGGTTCCACATAATGTTAAAGAAGTTGACGTCGGCGCCGCACTCGAGCAGCAGCTTCGTCAGGTGGCGCGACTTGGCCGCGGCCAGGTGCAGCGCCGTGTTACGCCTGTTGTCGACCACGTTCACGATGGAGCCGCGCAGCTGCGGCATGAGCAGCGCCTACACCACGTTCAGGAGCCGCCGCGGATGGCGAAGTGCAGCGCCGTCTGGCCGAACATGGGGTCGCGTCACAGGATGTTGGTGCCGGCCTGGATCGCGAGCGCGTTGACCAGGACGATGTCGCCCGCACGCGCGGCCTGCAGCAGCGGCGTGATGCCGTCGGGTGTCGGACCTGAGGCGGTCACCGACGGCCGCGGGTTGCTGTTGTACGCGCGGCGGTAGCTGTCGTCCATGCGCATGAGCGCGGTTCCCAGCTCCGTGGAGCACCTGCCGCGGTGTGAGTCCTAGTTCGAGTTGTGCGCGCCGCCCGGCATGAGGCTGTCGCGGAACGTGCTCTCGCGCATGTGCAGCATCTGCTCCACGCCGAAGCTACTGGCCTGTTGCACGCGGCGGAAGTCGGCGGGCGCCTCGTCCTCGTCGCCCTGGCAGTACACCTGGCAGCTGTTGCTGCGGCTGTTATTGCTGCTCGTGTGCACCGACAACTTGTCGACAGGGCGAGTGCGCGCGCAGGTCAAGGGCACATTCTCCAAGTGCAGACTCCACCAACAGTGAACGAGTGGCAAAGCAGGAGATCGTCACCAAATGTCTCCGCACCGCGAGTACTTCATGCGCTTCTACCGCAAGTACAATGACAACAAGCTGCACGAGATCAACGGTGTGCTGGAGCGCAGCGCTGGCGCTTAGCTGCGAGGCGCAGCTGTTCTCGGTCCTTGTGAAGAAGTACGGGCCTGGACCTACAGAGAATGAGCAGTTCGACGGCACCAACGAAGAAGACCTACATATAACTACTTTTTGCCTCCTCTATTGGTGGTCTTGGAGGGCTTGATGGGTTCGTCGACCTGGGCTTCGTGCACGCCGAACAACTCCGGCAGCACGTCCAGAAGCTCCGTGGCGCACTCGACCTGCTGCTGGCCCTGTCCGTCTTGGACAGCGACGAGCTGCGGGTTGCTCAGGCTTTTGCTAGCGTCCTTGATGTTGACCTCCTCAAAGTCCTCGAGACCCGTGACGAATGTGAGGCGCTTGCGGCCCATGCGCAAAATCTTGGAGATACTTGCAGTTCTCCTTCCGCTTGGCAGCCTCCTCGATCTTGTTGTTGTTCTTCTTGACAGTCTTGTCCACCACTTCGAGGTGATACCCTCTGCGATCTTCTGCTCCACCTCCAGCAGCTCTACCACCGTGCGGTTGTACTTGGTGAGCACGAGGTCGGAGCCGTGCTCGGCTTGCACTCGTTGAACACGAGGCCGTACTCGCAGTACTCGGGCGGGAACGTGTCGATGGGAGAGTACACCACGCTGTTAAAATTGGACCACATCCAGTCCGTCACCGTCGCCACCACTCGTTCGCGGCGTGTTTCCCGTGGAGACACGGACGTTCGTCGACGTCGCCACCAAGTTCCCATCGTTTCCAGTTAGCAGAATTGTCGCCGGTGCCGACTGCGTCCGCTTTTCCACCTCCCGAGTCGCTGCAGCGGCCGCGTCTGCCACCCGACGTTCATGGCGCTCGTCCCTCGCAGTACCAGTTGATCTGTCAACCATATTGTCCGTTCAGTCCACTGTTTCTCTAATACAGTATATCGTTCAATCCTCTCAGTCAGTACTTTTTCCGTTCACAGTATTCCTCCTATCAGTGTCTCCGAGACAACACAAATATGATTATCGGTACGCAGGGCTCCGTGTTTCGCTGAGACAACACCGAACCCTCTACAGGTATAGCGTTCCAAACACCTGGATCACTCCGTCTTTCCCAGTATAGACGAGCTTCCAACCTGCTCCAACATCAGCACCCACTGTAGCTAAGCTCGCACGTCGTCTCCAAGGCGAACGTGCCCAGATAACCCCTCTATGACCACCATATCGTCGTACGCCGGTATTACGCTGCTCAACCGAGCAGGAGCAGGATAAGACAAGCAGGTAGGAGCTAGGGAAGACGTCACCAGTACACGAACTGTCGGCTGACCCGAATGACATAGTGGGGAGATAACATTATAGGCGGCTTGCAACCGGGGAGGTCTCTGTGCCACAAATGCTGCAGGCTATCCATAACAACATGAAAGTCGAACACTCAGACGCACTGAACCAAGTTGAAGTGCGACTAATGGAAGCTCTGCGTACTTTCAGGAAGGCAGATGCAGAGAAAGTGAAAACTTCAATGAAGAAAATGGAGCAACAATTGAGAGCAGATGAACTACTGCGATATCGCGAACACTCACAACAACAAAAAATCTGAATTGGACTGCTGCGTTACAAGCGAACCACCGATAGGTAGATGAAAAACTACGAATCGCCCTTCGTCGACCTGCAATTCAAACTTCGAAACAGGGTGGCAAACGTTTGACGGATTCCCTGGTCACCGCAGCAGTATTGCTACTCCACCGCCTACAACACCAGGCTAAGTCAAAGTAGAGCGACCTGTAACAAGCCACGTTTGATTGCACCAAACCTGTTGTGAACCAACATGAATGTTGCTGTGATCGTTGCTAACAACTCGCATTGATGATCTTTTGCTAGGCCTTACTTCCATTCAATCATCGTCAGATGCTTCGGTAAACCCCAGTACCAAATTGATATTCCCAGTCTAAGTCGCAGACGCCATAGTTACTTACAGACTTTGCCATTATGACGTTGCCTAAATCCAAGGGGTGGAACCATAAGTGGAACCATATTATTGAACCATAATATGGTGGTGGAACCATAAGTGGAACCATATTATTGAACCATAATATGGTTCCACCACTTGGATTTAGGCAACGTCATAATGGCAAAGTCTGTAAGCTAATAAAAGCCTATTTGGACTGAAACAGGCGCCACGAATTTGGTACAAGGTGTTGCACACCTTTTTGGGGTCATTAGGTTTTTCTCGATGCAAAAAGGGATACTGTTTGTACAAGAAAAAGTGGGATGTTAATTGAGTAACCGACGTCGTCCTGATATGTGTCTGTGTCGATGACTTGACCATTGCTGGCTCGAGGCTTTCAGCTGTAAATGAAATAAAGGCAAATTTATCAGAACGCTTTAAATGAAGGATCTGAGTGAGGTCCATTATTTGTTAAAAATCAGAAGGGATAGATCGCGTAAGCAACTCAGTCTATCGCAACATAATTACATTCTGGACTTGCTAAAAAGTTTGATATGATGGACTGTTCAATTGTAGCCACACCTCTACCAGCAAGTATTACATTGGAAAAAGAGACAAATCTCAGCGCTGAAGCTATTGCAGCACAGCCTTATGACTACCGTGGACTGGTAGGCTCTCTCATGTATTTTGTTAGAGGAACTGGACCTGACATTGAAAATGCTGCAAGGGAATTAAGTAAATTCCTCTCTTGATATAACAAGTCTCATTGGAGAGCTGCGCAGAGAGTGCTTAAGTATCTGAAAGGAACATCGATGTATGGGTTAGTATATGAAGGAACTAACAAAGAGGTAGTTTATGAACTTTACACAAATGCGAGCTTCACAAATGCTAATGAGGACCGTAAATCAGTTACAGGTTACGTGTCAATACTCGCCGATGCATGTGTCTCTTGGAAGAGTTGTAGAGAAGATATGGTCAGTTTGCACACAGCTCAGGCTGAACTAGTTACCGTGAGAGAAGACGTTAAGGAAAGCGAATGGCTCTAAAGGAACTAGGAGCCGAAGCAGCCAAGGTATTGTTGGTGCGACAATGCTCAGCAATAAGTATCGTTAAGAATCCTGTTAGTCATTCGTCGACTAAGCATAAAGAGACGAGATACTTATATGCAGTAGAATGTAGTTCAGATGTATGGATCGCTTGACGAAAGGTTGGCACTTGTGCCTAGGGAAGCAAATTGCAAACTGAGAGTGAAAATTTAGCGAACTACCGGGTAGCATCGACTCGATATCTATGGTTGTTGAGCGCGGCGTGCTAGCCCTTGTTTTGGTGGTTATCGATCTCCACAGTTCTAAGGACTACTAAAGCCAGGATTGCATGTAGAGATCCGATCCGAAGTGCCATCCAACAATGCAACATCTGGGATAATTTGGTGATGCAGCATAGATCTCTATTAGAGAACTTTAGTTCTTGGACTACTTACGTAACGGGTCTGAAACAATGAATGTTGTTGTGGTCTTGGCCCTTGTGGTGTGTATTTAGCCGTCAGACGGGGCGGCTAATTCATAAGTGAGTGCCGTCCCCAACTCTTCATTCGGTTGGTTCTCTTTTCCTTTGTTGGCCTTGGTTGCCACTCAATTACATCTCTAAAGTCCAGTATACTTATACAAATACCAAGTTCTAACCAATTGCATCTGTTTCTAATTAAGATTAGAAACCGGATCTGTTTACCAAAAGTTGGTACTTACACTTTTCTTCAACACTCCCACAAATGAGAAGCTCAACCTATACTAGCTTCGAACCAGCACAAACTGCTATGTAGGATATGTTCGCATCCATCTTGGGTAAATAAGATAGCTTAACATCATCTATATCATACATGGAGAGCATCGGGTGCAAGAACCAAATGGCATCCATTTTGACCTTTTTGAACCAACACGACGACACTCTTGTTACCTGTAGTTGTATCCATCACAAAGTAGCTTAACAGTAGACATATTGGTCACTTAGAAACTCATTCCTAGAACACTGTTGACTCATTAACGTAACCAAAACTATGACCTGGGGTGCAAAACTTAGCCCCTGTCTGACGATCTTACCAGAAAACTTATATTATCATGTCCGAAGCATTCAAAGCGAAAAAACTTTTCTTTTAACCCAAATGGCCTTAGATGCTCAGTTATTTGCCTCATATAACATATTCCCAAAACAATGAAGCCGGATTTGCAAAACTGTGACCTGGGGTGGAAAAATTTAATTCTTGATTGACGATCTTACCCGATCTTGATATTTTGATCGACAACTCATAAACTTCAACGGAACGTGTTAAATCAATTTATTAACACGATTTAAAGTGCCACGTTATTGACGTCGTCTACGCAGAGGAGGGACGTGAGACTTAATTTGCCTATGCATTTCCGTTGCTGTTATTGGCTTCGAGGTTTCTCACACCGATAAACTCCGTAGTTTGCAGAATTGCACTTGTGGCAATGCCTTTGTCAGCGGATCTGCTACCTTATCTTTGGTATTGCAGTACGTGATGTCGATACGATCTCTTTCGTATGCTTCACGAGATTTGACGGCTTGAACGACTTTATTAGGACGAAGACTGGGCTCCATAACTTATGTGGTGGAGTGTCCAGAATATATTATGTTATGGTCTTCATGGTTGGCAGAAATAAATATATTTATGGTTTCATAAGAAATTATTGAAAAGACGTTGCGGCAGCCGCTCTCGTCGCGACGTCGGTAGCGAGAGGTACTACGCATTCTAACTTGAGTACGACAAACGCAGTAGATCCGGCTGAGAGCATAAGAAATGACCGCCGATTCCTGAGAAAGTACGAGATTCTCGAAGACGATGACGGCGAAGAGGAGGACAACGTCAAAGAAGAGGAAAAAGGGGGTACATTGACTCGGCAAAAGCTTATGCGGTGATGGCGAAGCTTGGTCTTGCGCGAACGACCGATGAGATGGCTACGGTAATCTCTTCAGTTGGAGAAGCCGGCGTACTGAAAGCTCCTTTTACCAAAGCTGAGGGCCAGATGAAAAATAGGTTCCCTTCCTACACGGCGGGTATGTCCCTGGACGACTTTTACACGATGGTTCAAAAGGCCGGTCTGTCGGACGAACAGCAGGCGTTGATGGTTAGCGCATACTCGAAGTATCTGGGATTTAAAACGTTAGATAGCCGACCTAGCTCGAGTCTACCGCTAGCAACCTCGATTGATTTCTTTATTGAATGTTGCCACTTGCGATGATGTTGTCTCGGGAAAAATTTCTGACCTACTGCCCCGACTGGAATCCAGTGTTCGCAAAATGGTCCTATTGTATTGAGTAACAAATTTAGTTAACCCTTTTGTTGCCCATACATGTTCTATTTGAAAATATGTTTACTTTGATCAAGATAAAATCGCAAAACGATGCATAATGCCCCGTTTTGGTATTACTTTCCGGTGACTATATTAGTTTTCTGAAATGACCAGAAAAAGTTTTGGGTGATATTTGTAAAACGTGGCATAATGCATCGTTTTGGTCAATTTGCCAGTAGACATACTATTGGTTAATGATAAAATCATAATATTTGATTGGACTATTTTAGTAAAACGATGCATTATGCCACGTTTTGTTCCAGTCGGCAACAAAAGGGTAAATACGTTGGTGGTCGTGAATCTTTGACTGTAGTTACTCGTAGACCAAAATTTATTGCCCTTCGCGATGAAGTCCAGCCTGTCGCTTCACAGTGAAAACAAACTAACGCCGTGTTTTACATGGAGAAGCTCTGAATTGTATTCCTGCTGCAGAGTTCCCCGGCAAAGAACTCTGTATTGCGTTAGAGACGCAATTCCCAAGAAGTCGTTTGGCAACACTAACTAGTGTCTTCGTTTTCGGACATTTTCGTTGTTAGATGCTGATTGAAAACTACCGTACGTACCGCCAAACAAGGAGGCGTATTCCTATCACAAATACGAGGCTGTCCATAACATAGCATCAAACTCTCGGGGTTGTCGGATTCTACTTGCGGGCATTGCGTATCGATGAAGCGACAAAGATTTTAACCTACTGGGTTTTGAAGCTTTTAGCTGATAATCTTGTTTAACCCATTTCCTTCAATCAAAATTCAATGGATTGGGTGGGTTTATGGTGGCCGCTACGGTCGACATTCATCTGGGTGTTTTCATTGGCAGCCTGTTATTATATATTAAAGGATAAAGTAACTTGATCCGACTAACCCTTCTAGCCCGGTACTATGTGTTTTTACAGGATTTAACATCCCGCAAACTTGGCTGCAACCTCCAATGTCGCATATAGATTTTTGTATGGGTGAGGTTCTGCCTACCCTTTCTCTCGGATGAGCGATGGGTAGATAGACGGGGAATCTTCTGTTGCGATAGAAAGACGAATATAAATCCCAAACAGGTTTGAAAATCCTGTCGAAAGCCCACATGCCCACATATCTGCCGCTCGCTCATTCCCTTCATTTCGAAACGACGAGCGCCCCGGAGAGAATACGTCCACACAACGGTTGCGCAAGCTACGCCTCCAAGTCCAGAAGCAACGGAAGCTGATAGGCTTATCAATACGTACGGTCAACGATCAAGGCCTTTGAATGATCTATACCGCAAATTGGACAACATTAAATGGAGGTGATTCCATTGCATTTAATGTTGCTGGCATGCTAATGACACGTTTATTTTTTCAGGCAAGACTGAGTCATTCCAGTCATTTCGAGCTTCAGCACCAAACGCACCCATAGCTCCGACATCAAACACCGAGTAACATGGAAGCGTCGTACACAGCTATAGATCGGATTCTCTACCATTTCAGACGACAAAATCTCGCACGACGCCAAGCCCGGATTCAAAGTTGATGTCTTTGGTCATGTCTCCGGCGACGAACACTAGATCAGCTGATGATGAGACTACTCAATGCGGTCGATCTAGACAGAGCCCGGTTGAACCAAACTTACGAGTGATCTTACTGAATAAGCAAATGTAATGAATGACCTTATTCCGGATGATACAGAAGTGTAGAGTAGCACAATATGGACTATATAATGAAGCACATACTTGTAAGTCAGGATTATACTGAGTAAAGTGTTTGGTAATATTTCAACTTCCGGAAGGTATGGCTTTATGATGTAGGGTATCTCTTGAAATGTAACGATATGCAGCATTGGTATGAACGCTTTGCCCACCATCAGCGATAACACTATCATTCGATATTCCACACGTGCATCAACTAAATGTAGCTGTCGCTGAGTATTGTTGACTGCTTGCTACCTATCTGTACTACATCAGTAACACACGTTAGTCAACACGCATAACTTCTATTACTCGACCATTCAGTACAAACAGAGACCGTATCTATGTGCCTGCTTGTATTTGAGGGCCGTGTGGATTTCTTCTGTTCAAAGCAGAACTCCGGAGGCAGTAACGCGCTCATGTACGCGCAGATATGGTACAATATGTAGGGCGATGGCGAAAGGACTCCTGAAATCGAAGAAAAAGTTCAGTTAGCGTAAGGTTAAGAACGAGGAGGAGGAATATGTCAAACACGCTACTTGTTTACCCTTATCTTGTCGTCCTGGTTCGCGCGCAGAGAAGAAATTTATCAGCTCCTCCTCACTAAACCGTTAGATAGGGACTAGGCAAATTCTTCCTCTGCGCGCTCCGGTTGGAGCGTCGTCTGTCGGCTGCTAGGATGGTTGGCTGACGTCTAGTGGTCAAGGAATGCAGGTAGCCAAAACGAAAATGCGGGGTGTTGAATGAGGGCACGGTTTGACCGTACTCTATCCTTTTGGGAGCCAATAGAAAATCTCTTTTTTGCAGATGTTGGATACATTGTCGATGCTATGACCATTTTTGTTGCGTCGTTGTGCTAAATATGACCGGTTCGGGATCATTGAGAGCGAAAGGGCTTACAGCAGCATAATTCTCGCAGGTTTCGAGTTATACTTTAATCAAGGTTTTTGCTTACTCTGTAGGATACAGAACAAAAGCTCGGGCTAAAAGGACTAAGCAGAGGTTCCATTTGGCACCTTCATCTAATTAAAGAGTGGACACCCTCCGATTTCGACTAAAACAATTGACATGGTCCTTATATAACAGGTCTTTGATTTCTAAGATACTTGTAAACTGGCGTCCTACCAGAAATAAGATGTTTTAAAAGTATATGCATAAAAGGTAAGAGGTTTTATTAAAGGATCGAGTCATCCTTTTGGGAGAAACCCTGGATTAAAATCCAGAGAACAAGAGCAGGCCCAGTATTTTGACGCCGGGTTAACTCGCGCACGATAGTGCTCAGTGGATACGGTGGCATACATAAATGACGAACTACTTCAGGGTCTACCAAATAGTATACGGTATAGTATTCCCTTAAGACTGGAAATATCTCTGGAGGTATGGACAGCCCTCAACGGATTAATTTCACGGTACTGCGTGATTCTGATCCTGTAACCTGGGATAACATCCGTGGAACATTCAGCCACCGGTTCAGCCCCTGTCAGTCCACCACAAGCTACATTCAGCCAGCAGGTCAGCCAGCAGGTCAGCCCCTGTCTGTTCATATGGAACATTCAGCCAGCACCTCGGTGATAAAGAAGCAACGGTACGTCGTAAGCTTGAGCATCCCCAGCGGCTACTAGACCGGCACCATCACACAGAGCTCTTTACAGTCTTTGACAGGGTAGCATTGCTGGATCAGGTCTTCAGATCTGTGATGAGTTCAGGCGCACCGAACGAAGTGACCAAGGTCCCGCGCAGCTGCTAGACGGCGAAGTGAATGCATACGATGGGTAGGATGTGCCGAAGTCGGTGACTATCAACAGCCAATCAGCCGCCCCCGACGCAGAACGATCCTGGAAGAAGGTCTTGCACGTGGAAGCTGACGAGAGGACGAGAAGGCGCTGCTGGCGAGCGGCCGACGGCGGTGAAGGACTCTCCCTTCTCGACTTGCCACCCGGAACAGAAGTGGAGACAGTGAAGCAGACGGCGACTGTTGCGGGACAGCAACACCAGCCACCAACGAAGCGGCATACGGCGATTGTTGCGGGACAGCAGCACGAGCCGTAAACGAAACAGCAGAAGGCAAGTACTGCGGGGTAGCAGTACGAGTCTTGGCACCAGCCAGCGGACGAGTAGGTGAGAAGCGCGAGGGAGCCTCGGCGCATCTAGCTAGCGGCGACGCAGGCAGGAAAACCTAAATGCAACTAGGCGACTGAGTCAGCAGACCCAGTGCCGGCGCAAATGATCGGTGTACTTTGACGACCATCGACGTGTTTAGAGCGCTGTAAGAAGCAGCTTGACTCCGTCGTCGCTTGGCTCGTTCTCGACTGTTCCGGTTGGGCTCGCTGCCCGCGAGTCGGCACTATTGTCCTCCTCCGCGTCGTCACACCTGTTGGATTCGTTGTCGCTGGCGTTCTATTCATCGTTGCTGCTGCTAGATCCGGCGTCGCCTTCATGGTTACCGTGCCTACCATGTCTGCTGGTCGCGTCTTTGCTACTGTCGTATGGGTCCGATGCTGGTGCAGAAAGAGAGTTTAACCCATCGTCTTTTCTTCTTGATGATGGTGTGGTCTTTTTCGTTTGGATGTGTGTCCAATCGCTGAACGGTCGTCAAGAGTTGCTGTAGCGCGCTTCCGAGTGCTGGTGCGCATTAGCTATCCCACGTATGGGGCCCGTTTTTCCGTCGCCATTTGTCATCGCTGATGAAATCCAGACCGCTGGTGATACCGTGTCTGTCACCGTCGTTGCGGTTGCTGGTGTCGTCGAACTAGCCGACAGCACTGTACTTCCCGCTGACGCTGTTGTTGTCGCTGCCGTTGCTGGAGTCCGTGGTGCCCCCGCTGGGTTGTAAGAGTCCGTGGTGTGGACGTGCTATACGTCGACTTTTCTGCCGCTTGAACCAACGCGTCCTCGTTCTTGCCATCGTATTGCTCGTTGAATTTACTTCCTCTAAGCTGTTTCCAATCGTATTCCTGTATGACCTCCATGTAACGCGTCTAGTGTGCCCTGCGCGCCGGGATTGGTAGTAGCCCAGTTCCTAGGAGCTCCCGACGTTCACACCTCCAACCAACGTGTTAGTGTCCATGTGGATTGATCGCGTGGACTTGACCTTAGAAGGTGCAAAACGTTTCGGCCACGGTAAATGAACCGATCACGAGCTGTATTACAGACAACGACGGATAAATCCGACCGACCAAAAATCCGACATTTAGTGGGTAATAACCAGGTTCCCATAGTAAACTCATCGCGGTTTTATCCAATCAGCTTAACATAATCCACTTTTACACCAATTACAGAACCAAAAATGAATGGCTCCTGTTAAAATCTCCTCCCGCAAAGCTAAAACAAGGCTCATTTTGCACTATGATACGCGCCGAGCGCAGCTTCACTATTAAAAAGAAGCGACAAGCGTTAAGCGTAGTGGAGCAGCACGGCGTGCGGGAGGCTTCGGAGCAGCTCGGCATCGCTCGTGGCACCCTCTACGATTGGCAGAAACAAGCCGACGGCATTTTTAGCTTCAAGGGCAGCGCTATGTCGAAGACGCTCAAAGGACAGGGGCGCAAAGAACTTTTCCTGGCGTCCCTGACCTAGTCACTTACATGAAAGATGTGACGCGGAGTGAAGCGGTGCGTGTTATACTTCGTATTTGTGTACTAATGAAACTAACATTTTCATCTTAAATGTACAGGTGTTGTCATGATAGAGTTCATGCACAAGCTCTATCCAGACTGGATGAAGGCATACCTCTCTGGGAAGGAAAGCGGCGAACTCGCACTCGAGCGTATGGTCCAGCGCACTGCCAATCGGTAACAGCATGTATGTATATTTGCAAAATATTGTGTATTATGAAAATTTTATCATTTACTTAATGTTTTATTTTGAAAAAGGTACGGGTTTTCCTCGCAAAAGCCGCAGGCTGCCAAAAAGACGACGGAAGAGCTGGAGGAGACCGGGCACGCTTCGCTATCGAGTTTTGGGACAAGTACAAGGATTTTGAAGGCGGTGGTATACTAAACGTCGATGAAACAGCGATCATATTTGATATGCCACCAACCAAGTCCTGGGCAGGGAAGGGCCGAAAGGATGCAGCGCGAACTCTGGGGGCAAACAAGCACGCAGGTCGCATGGCTGCTGTGCTCACTGTACGCGATGACGGTAAATATTGTGATTTATTTGATATTTTATTGATAATTCTCTCATATTTAATTTTTTTGATATTTTCAGGTCGCAAAATGCCGATTCTTTTCATCATCCGAGGTGTTCCAGGGGCAGGATTGAACAAGATGAATTGGGGCAGTATCCGGACGGACACTTCTACGCTGTGCAAGAAAACGCTTGGATGGATGCGAGGGTTTGGAAACTTTACGTTGAAAAATTACTTAAATTTGAAATAGATGGCCCCGCTGTTCTTCTTCTTGACAACTTTGAGTGTCATGTGTCAGAAAAAGGACAGCGGATTGTGGCGGAGGAGGCAAATGCTACTGCGGTCCCATTGCCACCAAACAGTACAGCGGTTTGTCAACCGCTTGATGTCGGTGTCATGGGACCTCTAAAAGCTAAACTTCGTAACAGTGCTGGCAGACGCACAGGTGGTACCGCTAAGGAAAAACGCCTCCGCGCTATAAAGTCTACGATTGCCGCGTGGAAGGCCATCAAAAGAAAACAGTTATCCGTAGCTTCAAGAAAGCAATTCCCCACCATCCCGAGATAACAGTTTAATCGAAAGATTCTTTTCTACCCAACTATACGGCTATTGATTTGTTTTTGTGCTTGCACCTTTAATTTGAGCCAATAATACGCTTATTTAAAAACCGTCGGATTTTTTTGTCTGGATCCGTACACTATGGAGGATACCGCTAAGTCATGTCGGATTTATCCGTCGTTGTCTGTAATTTCTCGGCAACAAGTTGAGGGATAGAGCGTCGCGATGGTGGGTCGTGATGAACCTGAAATGGCGGAAACGCGACCAGACTTGGACGAACCTGAACGCAGGGTTGCTGCGCCGGTATGGGGAACGACTGGATGTCACAAAACGCAATGGATAGTCAATCGGCGGATCATGATGCCTGGGGAAACCTATGCCGACTTTGCGGCTGGACTACGCGACGCCACAGGAGCAACCATGTAGAAGATCGAATGGTTCTCGCTCACTTCTACAGGTGCTTGGGACTGACGGTACAGCAGCTGGTGAAGCAGCGGTGGCCCGAAACGGTCGAAGAAGCAGTGGATCAGGCGACGGAGATTGACGACAGTTGTGGCGAGCGGCATGCAGAACATTTGGCAGCCGTGGGCCCCTGCACACGTCCCGTGTTTGGTATCGATGGCGGGCCCGATGTTAGTAATTCCAGGAGTGAGCGGTACCACATTGCCCGTGGATGCGACAATGAACACGGGGGCGGTACGAGTGATGGTAGGTGGCGGATCCAACGCACTTGGTGCTATTCACCAACCTTCAGGGAATCTGGAACCGGTTGACTGGCGCATGGGATGACCCACCGGCCGATCCTGAAATGGCAAGTATTGGGCAGATTAGGCCCAGAGCGCAAACCCAAGAAGAAGGCCGCCCTAGCAGCGAAACGCGGGGACGGTACAGCGGTGGATAAGAAAGCCAAAGTGCTGGTCGCAACAAGCAACACGTAAACTAGTGAGGAAGAAATCATGTGACGAGGAACCTCCGCCCAAGAAGCGCAAAAGACGGAAGGGTTCAGTGAAGAAAGTGACGGCAACCGAGGCAAAAGACAACACCACTAACTCGCGACGATGGAACGATTAGCCGAACAAACGCGGATATTTCACGGGAGAGCTAAAATGATACAATCCGGTCACTTCGCCGACAGGTGGAGCGACCCGAAGTCAAAGGCAAGAAACGATGCGTACCTCGAGCAGCGACGAGCTGCCGCAGTGGCCAGAACGGCGGGAAACGACTAACGGGCCTAGTGGGGAAATAACTAGGCCCGACAGAGCAACTAGTTCCGCAGCCATTAACGAGATGTGACGAGGTGCAGCCACATGACGTGATGATGGCCCATTGAGAAAGACGGCGACCGTGCAATTGGAAGAGGAAATGGCTGGCACCGTCAATTCGCCTATCAAACACGCGATTTTGTAAAGTTGTAGCTGCTTCTTGTACACGTACGAACTGATGAGGTACTTCCGACGTTCCATTTATTCATCGACGGACCTGTCCAACGATCTCACAGGTGCAAACGGCAGACAAGGAGATATACTTCAGTATAGTACGTCTACTTTGAAGTAATATAATATGCATTATGTATTTCTGGACGCCGATGTATGCAATAATGAGTTTCTTCTTCGTTTGAGCGCCGCACAAATATTTATTTCATCGAGGGCCCTACATTTAATTGCAATATTATTTTAGGAAACCTTGGTCGTTAACGGATGGGGCACCTGAATTGGTCGGCAATAGTATCGAGCAACTAGTCAACATGCTGCAAGCGCGGTAGATCAACCCTGTGTCATATAGGCGCAGATGATCAGCCTCGTGGAGCCATACCACAGGACCTGGAAAGACTGTATCGCAATGTACATGAATGAGGAGACGCGCACCAAGAACGACAGCGACCCCACGATTATCGCCGATCCCAACGGCCATTTTGCGATACGTATACTGAGAATGATCATATTACGAAGGACTACATCGGTGTGGGATCTACAGCTATATCCCCGAGTCCGTGGATAATGTGGCTAAAAATCGATGCTAAGCCGGTGCCGTGTTAAACATCTATTTCTTAGACACAAAATGTCGAAAGGCAAACCTGGGTTGCCGTCTCTTACCTTCAATACTGGCTAGAGTCAGCAGATCTGGTGGAGTTCGGTCAGAAAGTTCTTGGATTATCGATTGGTGCTATCAACCCCTGTATGTTCACGTCAGGGATACACAAGCGCAAAAAGAGACCATCGAAGCCACCGACCCCTTCAATCCCAGTAATTCGGTCGTCCGACTCCCGATGTGGATGCAAGCACACTGGTGCGCGGCTGTTGTCGACTGTCGCGAGTGGTCGTGCCGACTCTTTGACCCGATTCAAAACAGAAGAACTATGATGAGATGGAGGTCATGATAAAGGCGCTGTTCCCAACAAAGTCGCGAAACCTATCGTTCGAGAAAGTTATCTCGCCCTATCAAGAGGACACCTGCAACTGCGGACTGTATTGCCTGATATTTTTCGAGTGTCACGTTAGAGGCATACTAATGATAGACCTCAGACGTAGAGTCCTAGGATATCTTCGCTTCAGGTAACTGTCCAAGGCGTGTCTTGGTAGCACGGAGTGGGACTCGGAGTAATGACATCAATCTCGTTCGATAGAATCAACCGTATTCAGTACGCGCCGCATTTACGCGTCAATGCTTTCAGAGCCGTATGCGCAACCTTGAACTTGATATCTCTAAATATATCCCCGGATGGGGTAAGTTTTAAAAACTATAAAACGTACTTAGAGAGATGGTTTGTACACGTACAAACCGTTTTGTACGTATTGGTACCGTTTTGTACAAATACAAACAGTTTGTACCTGATTTGTACCTCTTAGCACGGCTATGTCTGACCGTTTTGTACCACTAGCACGAGCCTAATAATTAAGCCCCATAGTTAAGCATGACTACCGAGTCGGTGGATCGATATATGATTAAGTACACCAGGATATTAGACAACAGAGGTATTAAGTTGGCCAGGGTTCTCTGTACTAGCACGCTCCCGAGATTTTTGTGGAGAATGGCGTTCACACGACTGCTGTCGATATTTGGGTAATCGGATTCTTGATTGAGTCTAGTGGGATTAAATGGTACGACTTCGCCGGCTGATCGTCATTTCGTGAGAGATTGATGCAGAAGAACCCGTCTGCACGACCAAGCGCAGAGGAAGCTCTAAGAGATCTGGTGAAGCTGGAAGAAGCAGAAAAGTGCAAACAGGCAGCTGCGCGCGAGTTGAAGCAGGGTGAAAACACGGGTCGACGTAAGCGAAAACATCCATGACCGAATTACAATCGAGCGTAGGCCGTAGACTCCACAACCAATATTCCATGTACGAATCTTGAATGAAGCAGCTCCATGATCTTTTCGTTGCGGGTAATAGTTTGAAGAGAATATTACGACTTAGAAGTACATGCGCTGGGCGGCCAAGTTGGTAGTTGTGGCTACAGTTGTTTGCGAAGTAGATATCGCCGCCGTGAAGTCGAGCTTCGAATTGATGCCTGCAACGGAGGGGTCTACAAAACAGGAAACATTTGGGGGCCATCCGCGTTGCCGACCGTAAACTTGTGATGAACATCGATCCGGTAGCCACCGTGTTCTATGCTCCAAGGGAACTGATGGAGCTTATCTTGGCTGCTTTACATGCTCGGTCGCCAAACGACGTTCGCGCTTTGTCTTTGGCTCGCGCGCTACGCATGATCGGAGTCGTTCCAACCAACCGCCAGGATCGCCAACGTGCAATCTTCGATGTTAGTTCCCTACCGGCCAACCAGACGATGGTGAATATTTAGGGAAATAAATATCTGCGGCCGATTACTTCAACGAGCGCTACAACGTGCAGCTGATGAAACACCCCAGCGAATACACTATCAACGAAGTCTTTGAGTCATCCCGACTCAATTGGTTTCCAACGCAATTGCATCGCTGTGCCATCCACGCCTCATGCAGCGCCGTTGTTCTGGCGCTTAAGCCACCAGAGCTGAAATAATGTCATCCAGTCAAAAATACTTCAGTAAGGGCCGTTCTTAACGGGAGCATTTCCAGACTAGCCTGTAACGAAGCTGAGCAAACCGAACCACGGTACTACTCTTTTGTGTTCACAGTTACGGGTGACCTTTCATGCGAACACGGTTTACCGGTTTACCGTCTTCCACCAAAAACCTCGAGAAGCAACGAAGCAAAACGCCAAGTTCTGGTTTTTCAGGTTCGTTTTTGTAGCCTGTCGACGGAGGCGATTCCAACGAATCTTCGTTTGTTCGCACTCTCATTGGTTGTAATGTCTCTCGCGACCCTTCACGATAAGCCGCATGATCCAAGAGGCATGGCGAAGCCTCACATACCGATCATGTTCTATCCTACAGCTCGGCACACAGAACAACAGAACCATCTTTCCCGTGCGACTACGAACGCTGGTCAAACGTGAAGATATAGTGCAGTGCACAGGTGCAACATGCAGAATAGTTTTACGAGGCTTCGTCAGTCGAGACGGCGTGTAGCGCCTGCTGTTGGGTGCGTTTGACGCGCTCGTGAATGTGAGACTCAAGGACGGATACGTGCTGCGCGGCCTTTACCTCTACTGCCGCATCAAAGGATGCCTGAGATATGGTCATAGCTTGGAGTTGTTCTTCGCATGCTTGGGCTATATTATCAGGGGCGATCAGCTGCGAGTTAGATACATGAATATCCACAGCCTCATCCAAGCGAGCCCGGGCTTCGATGAGATTCGCCTCTGCTGTATCTGCACGAGCAATAATTGCTTGAACGGCTTCCGCTACCGTCGATTCAGCTGCAGCTTGCACGGAAGCTCTGTTGGAGTTGCACCTGCAGCTTTCTCTCCATCTCCACTGCTGCGCTCTCGAATTCACTTCGTGTGTGAACAACAAGCTCTTCCATACGGCGTTCAAGAGATAGACTGTTCTGCTGTACTTGAAGCTGAGTCTCATACAGCGCTTATGAGACGCTAATGGGCTGGTGCCCACTGATCTGGAGAATGTCTTCTTGTAGGGTGAATTTCCGCCGATGGTGTACTTGCGATGGTTGTTCCACCACGTACTACGAACTCTGAGCCCCAGCAATTGCAACAAGCGCGTGCATCATGATCACCGCGGGTTGAGCTGTATCCCGCTATAGCTGCACTGAGCAGTTTCCGTCTTGCCCAACCGTATCGCGAGGAAAGGAAGAGGTTCTGTCGTTTCACAGAGGTTCGTTCCTTTAAGTACGACACGAACCGAACCAATTTAACCTCGAGAACCAGGTTCTCGAGGCTCGGGTCACGGATCTCAACTACATCTGTAGGAATGAAAATCACTGCAAATGCCTTGGTGATGTCTGTGGTGGCTGTTGCGCATCGATCCAAGAGCTATCGTGCAAAGGTTGTCTCTCGCCAGCGTTTGGAGTGGGTTCCTCACCGCGATCGTCTGCTGCTACAAGGCCAATTTAAGCGGTACAATAGAATGAGTGCTGCCGCATTTGACGTTATGGTGCAGTTGCTGACGCCGGCACTACAACGGGTCGAGCTACAGTCATGGAATAGAACCGGCACCAAACCCATAGAGGTTGTTAACATGGTCCAAATGACGATATCGTGGCTGGCCGAAGGACCGTACCATACAATTCGAGTGCTTGCGGGGGTGAGTGCCTCTGCATTCTACAGTATTCTAGTGGAAGTCATGCACGCGATTTGTGATCACCCTGGGAACCCCTGTGAATGATTTTCGCGCTATTCAAGCCGCAGCGGATGGCTTTTCAGCACTGAGCTGAAACCGCATTTTAACTGACTGCGTTGGGTGCATTGATGGGTGGTTGTGCCAGATCAGGGCGCCGAGTACCAAGGAGGTCTTCATTTTTTTCGGGGCACTATCTCACCTACGGAATAAACGTACAAGCATTGTGTGATGCGTCGTGCAAATTTATCGGCTATTGCTTCATCTCACCAGGCAAAGTTTCTGACAGTGTAGCCTTTTCAAAATGGCCACTGAGTGCCGCCATTGCAGAACTCCCATTTGGATACTATATAATTGGCGATAACGCGTACGGACTTGCGCCCTCGATGCTAGTTCCTTTTACGAAGCCTGAAATTAAAAGCTCAGCGTACAGTGACTACAACTTCTACGTTTCGCAGCTACGCATTCGGATTGAAATGTCCTTTGGCTTGTTAGTCAACAAATGGCAGATATTTCAATGGCCTCACAGTGGACTTTAATCACGCTGGTCTCGTGATTAAAACATCTATGAAGCTGCACAACTTTTGCATTGATGATCGCAGCCATTTTATCTATCATACCCCGCGCTCGACGTGTTCACGCTGCACACGTGCAAGTGCAGTCTTCTCAGCAATCAGCTCGCTTTTCTCTCCAGTTTCGGTCTCGACCAACGTTTTTAATGTGTCAACCAGAGAGGCAATTGGATCCACACTCTTACGCCGTTTGAGATTTGGGGGCGTGGTTGATGATGATTTACCTTCCTGAGTTGAATCATCATCGTTGTCTTTGTATACGCAGCTCCCGCAAAATTCGCGCCCTTCTCCTCGTTCGTCGCACCACAAGTTCAAGTACATGACTGCCTTGTCACCTTGGCAGAAGTTCCAAAATTCTGCATGCGCGCCTGAAAGCTTGTTGCGTGCCTCAGCTTTCGAGAAGTTAGAATGCACTTCTTTCCACATCGCTCTGAGTTTTGCTGCGGAATGCACTGTGATCTGGTCCGGACAAATACCATCAAACAACGAGTTGTTGTTGACGAGACGATCGTATGTGTCGTTCGGTGTTAAATGAAGCGGCCACTTCCTCCCAAAACCGAGACCCCCTTCATCCAATTGTTTTCTAGTGAGCTGGTCCCCGGAAGCAAGAAAGCGCTGGAAGAAGTCGTGTGAAAAGAGCACGTTTATGAGGCGAAACATGCAGTATCGGCTACGACGCGCTTCATCTTGGTCTGTTGAGGTCTTCGAACGTTTGCCTAGCCGTTGCTTGTCTAGAAGCAATGCAACACCACCTTTGGAGTTGTCATACATGGCAAGAATGGCAACACGCTCTTCTTTCTTCGTATTCTTGGCTCCTGGCGGTACACTCGAGCTTCAGCTGGTCCATGTTCCAGTCGCTATACTTGTCAGCACAGATCGTTTTCTGTTTGGCTTTTGACGAGCCGTCCACTTGCTACTCGGTACTGCTGTGGCTGAATCACCTTGCTCCATCTTGCCGGAGTGGAAATGGAAGCAAACACGTTTCCAACAACCCCCTGCTCTGAGTACCAACGGTCGAGTCTCGAGTCTCTTCATAGAACAGGATCACGATTTTCTCAAGAACGACCGTCAGCTCATACCCCAAGCCTCGATAGCGATCATGCTCCGATGATCCCGTTAAGAACGGGCCTAAGTACACAATTACCTTCAATTCACCCTTGATTTGTATCGCCATTTCAATGAAGCTGACGGATAGCAGGCTTTCGGCGGCTCAGCAGTAGCTCGACGAGCTTGAGTGCATGCTCAGCATGTTCCCCGATCAACAGGAGCTACAGGCTGACATGCAGGCCAAGTCTTTGCTCGAGGAATACCTCGCTCAGGGCTACGAAGCCGCCCAACCAGCACGACCTGAGTGCCAGATTCAGTACACATTTTACTATCAGGTGATACCATGAATGTTGTAATTGGAGACTGAAGTGCCTTGCTCATACCGGTACCATAATATGTTGCTATGTGAACAGGATCTAGCTTTCAGCCGTGAGGTGCCGTCATTGACACTCACGTGTCCACCACGATACCCAGAAAGTGGGTCCATGACGTTCGAAGTGCAGTGTCCTCAACTTTCACGGATGGATATGGAGAAACTGCACGCTGAGCTGGTCGACTTGAGTTCTGCTGCTTGTGCGGTTCAAGAAGTGGTCGGGCTGCAGCTGTACCAGCATATGCAAGAGTTTCAATCTCAAGTGCACTTCAATACAAACTTCGACGATCAAGTTGTTCCGGTCTGTGCTGCTGAGAATGAATTATCGCCGGTGGTGCTGGGTCGCCGTGCCATTTACTTCCACCGCATCATTGCATCCAACAAACGGCGTGTGGTGAAGGAGTGCGCATTAGAGCTGCAACTTTGTGGGTTTAGCAAGATTGGCTGGCCTGGCGTCGTGATTGTCGAGGGTGCTGAAGACAATGTGCAGGAGTATGTGCGTCGACTCCAACATCTTCGCTGGAAGCAGATCACAGTGCGAGGTGAGCAGGCGGAAGAATTAAGAGAGGGTTGCTCAAGAGGTATCGAGTCGCTCAGACGTCTACCTCAAGGTAATTTCATGAGTTCCCGGAGAATGGCATGTCTGACTTGGCTGCTGCCTGTCGTACTGCTGGCCTGGAGGAACTATTTCTCACCATGAAAATCAACGGGCGATCGGAGGATAACGATGTAGCTGAGGGTCTGGAATCTACGAAAGAGAGCACGAGCAAGAAGAAAGGTAAACGACATGGACAAAAGTCTGAAACATGAAAAGCGCCCACAGCAAAGGCTCTATGAGAGGAACTATTTACACTCGTTGCTTCTTGGTCTTTCCACTGGCAGCAGCCTTGCCACGCTTCCGTGGCTGCTTGATGGTTTGCACCTTGGTCTGTACCTTTTCTTCCTTTTCCTCCTCATCTGCTTCGTTATCACTGTCTGTCTTCTCCACGGCTGACTCGCTTTCGCCAACCGGCAGCAAATTTTTCATGGTCACAATACTAAAGTCCACGAGGTAAGACATCTGAGAATGCGGTCGATACGCTGGAAGTGGCGCTCGCTGTAAGCAATAAGAGCCTCTACGGTCTTGGAAACTCCATCCATCGATTTCAGGCGGCTAGGAGGCAGCTCACGAAGAATTGTGCTAACCAGAACTTGGCACACACTCGTGTTGCGAGCGTTAGTGTTCCAGTCGCGCAACCATTCTGTCAACGTCGTCAGCTGCTCGTCCTCCAGACTGACCACCACTGGCGAAAATATGTCCTCAGGCGAAAAGTTGTCCGGGTCAATCGGTTTACCACCTGGAAGCACGGCTGATCCTTGTGCCGCGGGCCTTCAAGCAGGTCGCGCAGAATCTGGAGCATGCGGTTCGGGTGGTTCAGCTCAAATGCGAGTTGCACAGCGTCCAGCAACTTGTTGTTGCGCAGGCAGTTGAAAAGTTCCTGCTCCTTTAGCAGCTTGGCGTCGCGGTCATCCTGCTGAGAGCGCTCCTCCTCTTCCGTGAAGTCACGCCAAAGGTTGATTGTAGAATCGGCACCACCACTGACCATCTCGGAGCTGTCCTTCGACACAGCGAGAGCCCAAATTTTATCCTCGTGATTGTCCAGCGTAGCCTCGCACTCGTTGCTCTTGATGGTCCAGAGCTTCACGAGTCCATCCGCACCCGCAGACAGCAGCTGCATACCAGCGCAAGCGAACTGCACATTCAGCACAGACGCAGTGTGGCCCTCGAACGTCTTCAAGCACGAGAAGTCCTTGGCTGACCACACCTTGACAGTCTTGTCACCACTAGCAGACGCAAGGCACTGATCGACCGGAGAAAACTCAACAGCCCACACACCACGCTTGTGGCCACGGCAAACACCAGCCAACGTCAGGAGACGACCGGCACCCCCTGCTGCGAGTGCCACACCTTGATAAGCTTATCCTGCAATGCACTAGCAATAAAGCGGTCATTGGGCGAGACCGCAAGGGCGTTCACATCTTTGTCGTGAGCTTTCACAGCACCCAGGGTGGAAATCGACAGCTCCGTGGGTGGAGGCTTCGCAGGTGTAGCGTAGGATCCAGCAAGTGGCTGAAGGCTCCACATCTTTAGTCTTGTCCGAGCTACCAGTAACAAAGAAAGCAGCACCTGTAGCAAAGCTGGAAGCGCGCTGCGAAATAGCAACCGCGCCAAGAGACTCAGTGTGACCAGCGCAAGTGGCCACACAGCGCGGCAGATTCTTGCTTGTCTTCTTACCACCAGTAGGCCGCAGATCCCAAAGCCGAGCGGTCCTGTCCTTTGAAGCACTCACAAGCCATCGACCATCTGGGGAAACCGAAAGTGCCATCACAATGTCTGTGTGGCCCGAAAGGAGATCGCAAGACAGCGTGTTGCGGTTCAGAAGACGAATTTGTTCGCTGTTCGTGGCCACGGCAAGCAAATCCGAAGGCGCTCCGCTTGCATCAGCCGCCGGGACGTACTTGAGGTTAAGAATGTCGTCGTTGTAGCCGATAATCTGAGTGCGTCGAGACAACTTTTCATCAAACACCAGGAATTTCTGCTCCGAAGACACAACGACAACTTCGCTGCGTGCAGCAGATCCGTGTACGTAAGAGACGCCGAGACATCCGACTTTTGTGTGAACACGGTTTCGCAAACGCTTCCGCTGCTACGCCACAACCGAAGCGTGCCCATCTCTCCAGCAGTCAGGAAGTAGATGGACTTGTTATCCTGCGTCTTGTCAGCCGCTTTCGTGACGCACTTAAATGTCGACGGCACTACCACGAGTCCTTCAACAGCTTCGTGCACCAGCACCGTCTTGGTGAGCTTGTTGTCCCTCAAGTCCCAAAAGTTAACCACCTTGTCACGTCCAGCGGACAGCATGGTGTAGCCATCTTCCGAGAAGGCCACACTGGTAACGAGGCTCATGTGGTCCTGGATGCACGCCACCTGCTTCTGCGTGTACAAGTCCCAGACGCGCACGGTGGCGTCGTCACTGGCCGACACGAGCGAAAGTCGCGCCGCGTCCGGGTGGAACTGCACGAGAGTCACGATACCAGAATGACCGCGGAAGTTGTGCGTGCAGAAGCCCTTGTCCACGTCGAACACCTTGACTGTGCGGTCGCTGCCTCCTGTGGCCAATAGAGTGCCCGACGGGTCGAATCCCATTGCCAGCACGGGCGTCTCATGAGCCTTGATCGTACGAACACACTTGAAGGTGTCCAGGTCCCACACACGCAGCAACAGGTTGCGGCCAGCCGTCACGAGCTGGTTCTTCTTGCCTGGTCTCACAGCGAACACCACGAAGGACTCCTTGGCCTCCTCGTCCTCCACGTCCTGCTGCAGAGTGCTGCAGCTCTCCGGTCTCGGCGTCCACGACGGCCACGTCGTCGTGCAGCATGCAGGCCATGAGCGCCTTGGGCTCCGAGTCGGGGCCTGCGCGACCATGGAAAAGCTCCACTTTGCCGCCCGTGTACACACCCGCGTGCGTCTTGACAGTGCGCCAGATCTTGACAGTCCTGAGTGGCTTGAATAGCTGCCGGAAGCGCCGGCGGCGACCTGCACAGCGTCCGTCATGGTCGAGAGGCACGTGGAAGGTTACGGTGTGCGGAATTTGACTGCAGCTTTGGAAAGAGTACTAAATAGTTGATTTTGGTTATTACGTGGCATACCTGAAGTTTGTTGTCTCGGTGTTCGACACATGGCTACACGATGGAGTTGAAGTGCATGCATTGTTCAGTGAACGGTGAGTTGTTCTACAGGGATGTTGCGATGACGGAGCCCGTTTCGCAGTTGTGTTCATGATGAAGTCGTGCACCGGCAAAAACGTTTACCTGCCTTCGTGTTCTGATTCTCGGACCTATTTCTGGCAACTTGCCCCATCAGCATATTGCTCAGCTGATGTTCGTTGCGTTTTGCAATTAGCAGCACCCGTTCGTTGGGTCAATAGACCCACCACTTCACACTGTTTACTTGCGAGTTTTGCAGGCAAGAGGAAACAGGGTTTATGGGGTGTACTTGAGCTGTACGTGCAACTCCGTCTTCGCAGCGCCAGACGACCGAAGACCACGCAAGCTTTCGCGAGGGCAAATACTGGTCGTGAACAAACACCTGCCGAGTTTCCCGTACTACACAACCTCCACCGCAAGTCACAGAATTACAGCTGCAGCCTCTGGAATGAGGCGTTCTTTGAAGTTGGGCCGTCAACCAACAGTAAACGAAGCACCAATAACTCCCAGAGCAACTCGCGCATCACTCAACTCTACGATACATTTTACGCGTTCCTGGATCACAACTCGCCAGCTCTCAAGCCAATATTTCGGTCGTCGATGGTGGTGCGCAGCAAGGTGCTGGTTCATATCAGCGCTGGCTTGCGGACTATTCTAGTAGGAGACAATATGGTGGAGCGTGTGGAGAGTCTGATGCACACACATCTGCGTTTTGGCGTCAAGATGGAGCACTACGATCCACTGGGAGTCGCTCTGATATTTGCCATGAAGGAGTGTTCTGGTGCATTGTGGACGCCTCAAATTGAAGAGGCCTGGCGCCGATTGTACGCTCTCTGCTGCGTCATTCTACTCGACGCTCACCGGCGTACGATGGACCAGCATGTATCCAAGGCTCGCGAGATGGCCAAGGCGGAGGTAGCCCCAACATCAACGACCTCCAGTCCAATTTACGCCCGCAATCGATCAAAGAGAATTCAATCGCTCCAGCTAGCACAACAACTTCATGTAACAGTGTTCGGATGAATCCTTAGACATTAATAAATCACTTGCAGGGCTGAGACGATTGCGTGGTGCTCTTCGGCACAGATACGCAAGTGCGAAAGGGAGTAACCAAGGGTACGATATGTAGTAACCTTCCTTCCAGAAATTCTCCCTCATTCTAGAATCTGCCGCGTGGAGGAAAGATGGTGAAGCTCTTCTGTGCTATCGTTGGTGTGGCAGGAAACGTTTTCCTGTGGACATAGACGAGGGTCAGTCGGTGGGAGACTTGAAGAAGGCGATCAAGGCAAAGAACTCTTCGACTATTACTTTTGACGCCAAGGACCTGCAGCTCTTCCTGGCGAAGAAGCAGGACGGCGCGTGGCTGACGGGGCTGACGCGCTGCAAGGTGTGAGGACACTAGTGGCTATAAACATCTACAGTTTACCGTCGGAATTACGAGACGTTGGACTGATAGTGGAGATCTGGGCGAAGTGAGTTGCAGAAAAAGCTGCTGAAAGGGCCATGTTCACGTTCTGGTGGTGGTTCCGGGTCATGTTCGCGTTGACATTGGTGGAACTGCTTCCAGAGCGCTGAAATATAAGCGTACGTATTCTCGCCCCTAATCGTTTGAATATGCTGTTGCTAATTTTCTTGTGTAGAGCAGGATACAGACGGTGGATCATCAACGCTCAATGCTTCGTACCTGTCATATTGGCGGTCATTACAATCATTGTTTTGGCCTTCGGAGAGAATCCAACCGACGAAAAAGGATGTTTAACAGCTCCTGGCCGCTCGCTTATCGTGTGTCGGATGATTGGTGTTGACATTGCGATGGGGGCGATTCTGTCATATTCGCAACATTGGAAATCGAAGCTTGACAACATGATCGAGGTAGCGAAGGACGAGACACCGTTACAAGCCCAGCGACAAGAAATGACCGACCTGACTTTTGCTGCTGGAGCGCAGCATCAAGAATTGACCGAGCACACTTCGCTGCTTCCTGCTACTGAAGCTCAGCGACAACCTCAACAACAACAACCCTCACAGAGCACAAAGAGAAACAGAGGAAGAGGAAAGAGGAAATGATTAATAATTTAATGGAAGCATTGTGTTTTCAACTTCTCAATTACCAAGTATTTGTTGATCGATCGTGATAAATATAAAGTTAGTAATATAGTAACATGGCGTACTCTCCTGAGCAATACCAAGCTAGCAAGGAACGTATCAAAGCAGCACAGAAGCGCTACTACCAGCGCACACGCGACGCTCGCTTGTCGTATCAAAAGAGCTACGACGACAAGAATAGAAAGCAGATTCGAGCTCGCAAGCGTAAGCCCAGAACCGAACTTAACGAAACAGAAAGCGCTGAAACTGAACTTAATTAATTAATCAATTTTTTCTCAGATAAAAAGTCAAGAATATAGCCAATGACTGACGCCGACAACACGCTTCAAATAACTGGCTTAAAACCTCCACCAAGGCATACTCCAAATATCTGAATTAATTCATTTCAGATTTTTGTATATTAGTATGATATAAAGTCGATCCTGATACAAGATCCAAAAGATTATAAAGTCATATCTACGAAGAATAATATACCCAACAATATATAGGCAACATGTTTGCACACGAGCTCGAAGGATTAAAGAGATTAAATATCCAAGCTATCAAATGGGGTAGTAGCTACCGTGTTAAGGTGCGTGGTAGAACGGGTAAGATGGTTTATGTAAGCAACGTTTCGCGCCCAATCAACCTGAGATTGGTAGCTAAGCAGTACAATGTTTCGATTGAAACCCTTGAGAAACACTTGTCGCCTGACTACAAGGCTGATCCTAAGTACCGTTTTTACAATGGTAATCACATGGAATCACACCTATATGAGGGTGTTGAGCCTTCTGTTTTCTACGACAAGCTCGAGAATGTTCTTTCGACTCAGGCGAGTGCGTTTAAGGTAAATGTTGCTCTTGGGTTCGAACTTGTAAGCAAGACCGATCCTGATGATACTCGCTACTTCTATCCAAATCTCGCTACCACGTATGTGTTCAATAAGCCTGTCGCTATCAACAGCAAGGCTGATATTCGAAAGAAGGTGATTTCGGAAATCCGTTCTATGGAGTTGGCTGACAAACTGAACTACCCCAGCTCCGGGTATAAGCTCAAGGCGATCACTGCATTCAAGATATTCATCTACCATCGCGACCATGCTCTGGGGGACAGCGAAACTGTCATCCCTCAGATTATTCGCGAAAACAAGCATGTAATCAACTTCCCTAAGACCAACAACAAGTGCGTCTTCCACTGCATCGCCTGGCATACATTCCAGAGCTCTAAGAAGGATCCTCGCAGAATTCAGGCTCAGGTGAAGGAGGCATTCAAGCGCTATTGCTCTTTCAAGGGGGTTAACTAAACGTTGAGCCTATTTCGAAGCTTCAAGCCCATTGACCTACTACAGCTCGATGAGGTTGAGGACTGCTTCCAACATGGTATTAACGTATATAATATGGATGTAGTTTCTGGAAATGTAAAATGCATTCGTAGATCGGACAAGGGGTATGAAGCTATGGATATTCTATCGCACGAGAATCACGCTCTTTACATTAAGAACATCGATATGCTTCAGTCTAAGTATCAATGTCCTAAGTGTGAAATGGTTTTTATCAGCGCTGAAAAGCTGAAAAATCACAAGAAGAATCAGTGTGAGCTTGTAAATATTGAGAGCTTCCCGCTGAGCCAACTATTTACAAACCGGCTCAGAACACGATACGATCACTGCTTACTAAGTATTCCATCAAGGATGCTGACCAGTACATCGATCACTTCATCGTTTATGACTTTGAGGCCATTCTTAAGCCTACCGCGACTCAACACGGGGAGAATACTGTCTTCACGAACGAACATATTCCTGTGTCAGTATCAGTAGCTGATAGCTTAACCGAGGAGGTGCGTTGCTTTGAAAATGACGATCCAAAGGTGCTGCTTACGGATATGTTCAAATACATCGGTGATGTATCCGTGAAGATCCAGCAGTACAATGTCAATAAGTACAAATTGCTTCTTCAAAAACTCATCAATGCTCACGGTCTGACAGGCATGGAACTTCCAGGTGTAAAGCTTGGTAAGACCTACAAGATGCCTGATGTTGAGAGTTGGATTGAAGAGGGAAGTATGCCAGCTTCTTTGACTTTCACCGCAGTCTTGGTTTTGGTAAGCAAAGATCTGATTACGGGAAACTGAAACAGCAAGTACCACTATTCGGCTTCAATTCTGGTCGATACGATATTAACTTGATTAAGAAGGATTTGTTTGCCGTAATTGGTACCGACAACATCAAATCTGTCATCAAGAACCCCAGCTACATGTGCATTGCTACATCGGACATGAAAATGCTTGATATCACTAACTATGTACCAGCTGGTACTAGCTACGACAAAGATCTTACAACATATCTCGGTGGC
>JAAKBF010000069.1:0-104972 GCA_012656075.1 Phytophthora hibernalis | reverse complement strand
ACTTCGGAAGAAGGCTGAGAACAAAGGTGGGCTTGTGCCCGTTTGGGGGTATCTCTGGGTCCAACCTGTGAACACTTCGACGAGTGCTCAGGCGGAGGATCTCTTCTGGAAGTGGCTCTTCCTTCGGTGGATTCGCCCCTCAGGAGATCGACCGCCTCCGGGGCGAACAGAGTATGTCCGCCATTCTCGATCAGCGTGACTTTCGCATCGAGTTCGCTCATCTGATCAGTAAGCCTCAGCTTACAAGTCAAATGGAGGAGCTCCGGCGTAAAGCCATGATCACCGCTCACGACGAGAGCGGGGATAGCGTGCGGCTGCTGTCACTATACCACCGCATTCGGCCAAGAAGGTCAGGACTACTTACGAAGCTGCCGGCGGGTCTGTTTCCAGATCCCGACAGCCTTCGGGCAGTCAACTTGGAGCCGTTCAATCGGCTCCCATGAGTTCTGTGACGAGGGGTAACCCCGCCACTTTAAAAGTTGGCACTTCCCTTGGCGACGCCTCTCGCGGAGAACTCGCTCAACGTGGTAATGGGTCTCCCCATTACGGTCAGGAAAACCGGCGGGGCCTCCCACGCATTTGAGTACGATGTACCGGCGCGGCAGGAGGCGCCACGGCCCGTGACTGGGACCAGGACTCGTTCGTGCTTGTCCAGCAGGATGAGATCCAACAACTTCGTGACCGGGTGTACGCCCTTGAGATTGCTTTGGTCTTGGTCCTGGGGACAGGCTGCTCCGCCGTCCGGGAAGCGCGGGGCTCTTGAGGCCCTGCAAGTTTCCTTGGCGGATCTGCGCCACGAAGTTGGCGACATTCACGAGCGTGAAGATCGCCGGATGACCGTGACAATCTCCGCGGGAGATTGCCGAGCTCGACGCGAGTTGAACTCGCGTCTCCCTCGGGAGACTCATTCTCGGGCTCCGGCTCAGTCCCAGCCTCAACCGCAGGCGTACGCGCAGCCTTACCAATACGGCCCGTACGCGTACGACCCTTCATTTGGTGGGAGTCCGTCGTACCCGCAGCCGATGTACGACCAGGCCTTTCAGCGGCCGTATTTCTCGTTGTTGGCCCCACCAACTGAGACCCGTCTCGTTTCGTGGAGGTGACGTCGCTTGCGGGGACCTCCTCTCTCTGTATGAGGGCCGTCGCTTTGAGGATCGTGATACCTCGTCAGACGACCCACATAGAACGTCGGGTGGGTCGTCATCGACTTAGGTAAGTCGATCGTGTAGGCCGCATCATGCCTGGTCAGGACCGTGAAAGGTCCAATGAAGCGGTGCTTTTGTTTGTTGCTACCAACGGAGCTTAGTGGTAAGTTCCTAGTGTCAAGAAGGACTAAGTCACCCACATTAAACACGTTAATGTTTCCTCTTCCATGTTTGTCAGAGTACTCCTTTTGTTTATCTTGGGCGGTAGCCATATCATCCCTAACCCGGCTTATGCTATTAAGCCTGTCACCGACAAAGGTCTTTAATTGCTTTCGCAATGCGACCGGTGTCACGTCAGACATTTGGGAGGAAAGAGCTTTCCGAGCCTCCCCCACTTACGATGGAAGCCGCAGAGCTTCCCCGCAGTCACTGGCACTTGGGGCTGCCGTAGCCCGTTCAGGTAAAACGAGGAAAAACCGTCGACGCGTGAACCGCGTTGTTGAGTGCAAACTCAACCATAGGCAGGCGGTCCGACCAAGTGCCCGGAGAGTCCGCACAGACACGAAGCGTGTAGAGACGCGGTTAACCCGCTCCGTCTGGCCATCCGTTTGTGGATGGTCCGCGGTGGACATCAGTAGTCTGGTTCCGAGTAATTGGAACAGGGTCTTCCAGAACCCGGCCGTAAAGCGCGGGTCTCGATCAGAGACAATGGTCTCTGGGAGACCGTGATAGCGGAACACGCCATCGAGGAACAGCTTTGCGGTCTGTTCCCCTGTCACCGTATCGGGGACTGGAGCGAGATGCATCATCTTGCTCAGACGGCAGACAAACACCAGGATTCCGGTGTTGCCTCTGGCGTCAGCCGGTAGTCAGAAGACGAAGTCAAGGCTCATTGACTTCCAGCAGTCCGCCGGGACAGGCAGACTCTGAAGAGGAGCCGAAGCGTGGCCCGAGGGCTTCACACGCTGACATGTTTCACATGTCTTGACGTGTGGCGACCCACTTGTACATGGGCCCCCAGAAGTGCATAGACACGGAGAGAACGTCTTCTCCCGGCCAAGGTGGCCACCTGAAGGCGTGTCATGCGCCTCAAGAAGTATCATACTTCAGATCTTCGTCGTTCGCAACGACTACCCGAGGAGGGTCGGCTGGATCTACGCGGAAGTAGAGTAGCCCGTCTGACCACTCATAGCGGTGCAGGCGCGAACGCTGCCGCGGAGAGAGCCATGTCGGTTTGGCTTCCTTACCGGCAGAGAGGTAGCGGACGAGGGGCGCCAGCGTCTCATCGTCCCGATACGCCATGCGTATCCGATCATACAGATCACTCGTGGCTCTCGTAATGTGAGCCAGTTCGTAGTCTGGACGGCGTGACAGCGCGTCGGCAAGCACGTTCAGCTTGCCTGGCTTGTATTCAACGCGGAAGTTGTATTCCGCGAAGAATGACAACCAGCGCGCCATCCGCTGTGACAGGTGTGGCGAATTAGTCGCCGTCCGTAAGGACGCGTGGTCGGTGTAGATCACAAAGTGTTGAGCCCAGAAGATGCACCCGGAACTTTACCAGGGCGTCTTTCATTGCGAGGAGCTCCTTGTCGTACACAGGGTAGTTCCTTTCGGCGGCCTTAAGCTGCCTGGATTGGAACGAGATAACTCGCTTGTGTCCATCCTCATCGTTTTGCAACAGCGCGCAGCCGATTGCATAATCGGATGCGTCGCAGAACGCTGAGCGGCTTCGTCTCGTCCGGCAGAGCCAGGACCGGCGCGCATTGAAGGCTCGCCGTGATGCTGTTAAACGCGCCCTGGTGGTGGCTTTCCCAGCGCCACTCAGTGTCCTTTTTCAGCAAATCGGACAAGGGCTTTGCCAACCCGGCGTATCCCGCACACTTGTGCAAGTAGTTGGCCAAACCCAGCCACCTACCCAGATCATTTGGGATCTTGGCGTTGGCCAGGCTGAGATGGCTCGGACTTTCTCGGGGTCTGCGCGAACGCCGACGCTGCTGACAAAACCTTGATTTATCCAGCGGCAAAGACGCACTTGTCGATGTTGGCATACAGCTTGTTGGCTCTCATGACCTCAAACACTCGACGGAGGTGCTCAAGGTGCACTTCAATAGCCGTCTTGCCTTCCTCGGCACAGCTATGGACGAAGATGTCGTCAAAGTACGTACGCGTGAAGGCGCGCAAGGGTCGGAACAACTGCGTGACCAAGCGATTGAAAGTCGCTGGGGCATTGGACAGGCCCTGCGGCATCACTAGCCATTCCCAAAGCATCCCTAGGGTGCTGACCGCGGTGAGCGGTATGTTGTCTGCTCTGACGCATCAGGATCTGGTAGTATCCGTCCACCAGGTCCAGTGCGCTGTATAGCTCACAGCCGGCCATGTTGTTTAGCAACACATCCTTTCGAGGGATGGATGTCTGGGCCGGCACTGTCGCGCTGTTCAGATTGTTATAGGCGTGAGCCAGACGTCACTTCCCGTTCGGCTTGCGAACGCAGAATGTAGGCGTCGAGTGCGGAGACTTTGATTCTCGCACCATGCCTGCCTTCGCCTTGGCGGCAAAGAAGGCATCAATAACCTCGCACTGCTCACGGTCCAGTGGTCACTGCCTGGTGACGCAGTATTTTGTGCCAGGCACGAGGTCAATCTCATGCCGCAGTCCTCGGTTCGGAGGGAGTTGTCCTTAGACACTACATCCGAGAATTCTCGGACCAAGGCGTAGGCCGGATCATTCGGGTTCTTGAGAATCTGAGAACCCAAGCGCGTTGCGCGCTGCTTCATGAACTCCTCCAGGACGTCCTCGTCCATTACAGAGGAAGAGTTGGCTTCTTCAGGTGGCCTCCGGTCGTAGGAGTACCATCTCCGAGATCCGCCCGGCCTTTAGATCGGCCAGAAAGTTGCTCATCGACATTTCTTCGAGATTCAGAATCTCTGGCGGGGTCTCTAGTTGCACCGACCCTGACTTGACCTTGCGGCTAGTCTCGCCGTCGAAATATGATAGCATTCTTCTGGCGGCAGCGCCGAGGAGCCTTCACCGACTGGCTTCGCCCCGAAGCTTCGGTCTTGACATCTTGTCGAGACACTTGGCGTGGTACTCTGTTAACCCCATCCGTCTTCTGGCGTGGTTCTTCGTTACCCACTGCCGTATCTTGCCTCGGTACAGCGCCTAGGGTCTGTACATACCCGTGTGGAACTGCGTTACCCACACTAGAGGAGCTGCTAGTGACCTCCGCGCTGGCCACGGTCTCGACCTCTCCGGTCTCACGTGGGCTTGTGCCCTCTCGTAGACGGGCTTCGTCCTTCGCGGACTTCGTCGATGACCATATGGCGCAACAACTTGGTGCGCTGGAAGATGATGGCGTTGCAACTGCCCTCGCGGGTCTGTATGTATCCAAGACCCTTGGGCTTGCTGCAGGTTCGTTAGCAGCAGAGGCATCCGCGGTATTCCACCGGCGTCCATGGTAGCCTCGGAGTCGGACAGAGGTGGCCGGCTAGCTCCTATAGATTTGCCGCGCCAGTCGATAAGGGCTCATGCTTTTCGAGCCATGGCATGCCCAGGATCAAGTCATTTTTGTCCATGTCAAGAACGAGGAATCGTTCAGTCGAGTCGAATTCTTCGAACTTGACTGCAAGATCCATAAGGACCTTAGGTACTTCTACCACAGATCCGTTGGCAAGTCTGACTGAGACTTGCCCGTTGCCTTTGCTCTCGCAGAGCATCGGCGTATTTGTCCCCATTTTGGGCGACCGACTGGCGGCGTGCAAAGTTCTTGGGAGTCCCAGAATCAATCAAAATTCTTTAGGGATGATTGTATCCCGTCCACTTGCGTGTACTACAAGCAGCCCTCCGCTGCCCTTCTTCACTTCGAGAGTCCGGAGACTCTCAGGGGCTAAACCTCCATGGTGCGCGCCATCCGCACACCTCTCATGAAAGCTTTGTCTTTCCCCAGCAGGGCACCCCGCCCCTACTGGTTGCCTGCCATTCCCCCTTGGGATCGCGGCCTCTACCCTTGGGACCAGAAGGGCGAGGAGGAAACGCCTCCTTTGTCCACCCGCGGGACAGGCACGTTTCATGTGCCCGATCTTGCTGCAGCCGAATTAGCGTATGTCGTTCTGCTCGGCCAGACCCAAGTCCATAGGAACAGGACCTCCGCCAGTTCCTTGGTCGGTACTGCCTACGGTAGTGATCGTGGATGAAGAGTGCCAAGCAGACACAGGAGTGCGAGCCTGTTTGTAGCTGTACTCCTCTTGGAGAGCGACCTGGACGGCCGCTTCCATGGTGTTGGCCTGCACGCGGAATAATTGTGTGCGTGCGGGTCCAACTCTCAGACCGTCCATGAACACGGTAACCTTGATGTGTTCCGGTAGGGGTTCTCCACCAGAGACGCCGCGAGTACTCACATCTCCTGGATATACTCGTGCAGCTTATGCTTCCCTTGCTTACAAGCGAGAAAGCGAGAGCGCTGGCGATACTCATAGTTCGCCGGTAGAAATACGGCTCTAAGTTGTTCATGCAGCTGGGCCCATGATGTGAAACATCCAGGTGTTGTCGCTTCGCGCGTATACGCCCAAGTCTTGGCTCGACCACCGATATTGAAGAGCGCGAAAGCGACTCGAAGTTGCTCGGACGAGAGAAGGGCTGCGTCCATGGCCAGCTCGACTTCTCGCGTCCAGAAGTGAAGGTTTTCACCTTCCTCCCCGTCATATGACTGAACCTTCAGCCTCAACGGCTTGGGCTGCATCGGCCTTGGCTCCGAAAACCGGGCCTGTAGGTTGCCCTGCACATGGGCGATGAGCCCTTGTTCATACGCGTCACTCACGCGTTCGACCTGCTCGGCATATGTTGACATTACCAATCTCTGCAAGGCGTCTCTTCCGAAGATTCCTGCCATCTTCCGGACCGACTCGAACTGCGAGTCGGTTAAGTGAGGAAACTCACTGCGATCCATGTTGGCTCACTTTTTGAGACCACAGAGGATCAGGTAGTTCAATCTACCCGCGTAGGCGTAGGATTGACTACAAGTGCTACCAAGTGTGACGGGGTCACACAAGCACCTTGCTTGAGGAAACGTCTTCAAGAGTATACACACTCTTAGTGAACGGCAGTTCACAAGCTCCTGGTCTGCGGGAGCTGAGTGGCTACAATAGCGTAGTTTAACGACTGAGTGTATTTATAGGTGTTCCTTAAATTGGCCTGTAATACAATCTCTAAGTAATATATAATATGAACTGATGTCTGTGGTACGTCGGTGACGTGGCCCTGGTGTGCCCACACCTTAAGTGGCGTGGAGTCGATGTGTATCCATCTTAGAAGAGTGACCCTGTCACTCTTCTGGTAGACCCCTACAAAGTACCATAGCCAGTGCCCGGTCACTAAGGCAGTGGGTGGACTTCGCTTGGTCTGGGTCGAGTGCCGACGTAAGATCCAGCAGCTCCGGGACGTTTGCGAACCCGCCTTGTCAAGTCGGAAAGACTTCTGTCCGTCTACGAGATTCTGGCGAAAGTCATCCTTGGCGCGACGAAACATGGCGGCAAGGTCTTCACCCACGGGCCCTTCGTACGTCTTGTCTGTGCGCGTTTTCCCGGGCTGGCCGCCCCACCAAACCAAGTCACGATGGCCATTGTTCTCGAGACGATGGAGGAAACTGTCTTAATACAGTATATGAAGAATCGGAGGCGTTCAGTGAGGGCTGCCGTCTTTCGTTTACGGTGACATGTTTGGGCATTGGAGTTGAAAAGAGCAGTATGCAGACCCCACTCCCAGAAGTCATATCGCCCTGCCATCCTGAACCGCCAGTGAGTGGTGTACACGTGCGGGAATGCTTTGGGTTCATACCATAGGCGCCGTTTCTCCCACGCTTTCGACGGATGTTCCTCGATCTGCCGCTGCCTTGTACATCCACTCGAGCTCGTGGATGAGGCTGGGCGGCGCGTCCGGGAAGTACGCGAAATCGACGTACTTCGTCCCCTGAGTGTACTGTGCCGAGTCGGGTTACCTCGTTCGGGACCGTCGAGCGCTGCGGATAATCACGGGCGGTATCTTGGGAGCAGTCTCCGTCTTCATCTTCTTGGGTGGCGGGGTCCTTCGGAATGGGACTCGGATTGGCCCGCCCGGGTCAGCAGATCGTTGAAAGCTGTTGGATCTGTGGCTCCCGTCTCGCCTTGGTAGGCCGATTGTGGCACCAAGCTGACCACTTCCTTGAAAGCCGCAACGGTTCCCTGGGTGGCGCCCTTGTTCAAGGCCGTGGTCACGTCGTCCAGAAAGTCGGCGTTCAGTGAAGCCCTGCTCGCGCGCAAAATGACGCGCATCGTCTCCCAGAATCGAGAACAGACGCGCTGCTCGTCCAGGCATCCGACGTTCACGCGCCGTCCCAGGTCCACGAGTTGCAGTACACGTGCGACGAGGTCTTCACCGGCTTGGCTGGAACTTGTCCAGAGTTACTCATGGCGATGTTCGGGTGCCAGGCGATGCGACTTGGCCAGGAGATTGTTTTTGTGAAATGAATCTCTTTTCAAGAGAGGCGATCTTGAAGTGAGTGACGAGAACGGTTGACGAAAAATAATTTGGGTGGAATTCGAGAAGAACCCACTCGTAAAGTCAATTCCACCTGGGTAGCGACTACGCCAGATTGAGGTGGATGATGAAAGAGAAAGATTGAAGTGAAAGGTGACGGGTGAAAAACGTGAGGGTTGACGTGAAAAGTGAAAGGTGCTGATTGAAGGACAAAAGCAAAACAAAACGCTAGCGATAGACGCGATGCCCGACTGCGTGAGAACGTGCAGGATAAAGCGGGTTGCTACACTACGATGAACCTCGAGGCACTGCTTCCTGACCTACGTACGGCGCTCTTCACTCTTCAATCGCACTACTATCGTGCGCGCACCGAAGATGGAACAAGTCTGAGGCTTCGCGTTGAAGCAGTACGCTGCACCAGCACTACTGCCTATGCAAATCTTCACAGCGTTAATAGTGCTGGGCATGGTCGTTCTGACGACCCTGTTGGGAGCCGTCATCTGGACGTTTGTCAAGGAAGTGTGGCCTGTCACCCGCCTGAACGTTGGAATGCTCTTTGAGTTCCTCTCGCGATTCCAGAAGGTGGTTCGCAATCCCGCGCTACAGGATCAGCATGGATCAGCGTACGCGTACGGGCCGTGGGGTGTGTTGCTTCCGGTGCCGGAACAAGTGCTGAAGGACGACGAGGGCTAGTACGACAAGTATGGGTTGATGCATCAGGCTAAGTGGCGCGCCGCGCGCGTAACTTTCTACGACTACCTGCCAGACTTGGTACTGAAGACAGGCATGTGGCGCCTCGTCGAGACGTATATACGCTACAAGCGTGCTTCTGGGTCACGCTATTTGCAGTGTCAGTGGTGATTCACATCCCACTAGTTTGCTACAACCTACTGGAGTTCGATTTCATGTGGTTGTCTAGGTGTTGCTATCGTCACGGTGGCCCTCAACCTACTCAACTTCGGATTTGGATGGACCCCTTGGGGCGTATGGATCGGCGGAGGCATATTGATAATCGTCCTGATCTCGCAAGCGTGGCGGCAAGGCAGCTAGAGCCATGGATTGTGCCAGATCGCGCCTGATATGCTGCTGGACAGTGCGTTGGAAAGCGTGCGGATCGACTCAACACTCTGAATGCGTCGCGAGAAAGCAAGTTTGCGACGGCTGCGTCGCGATGATGACAAGAGACCTGAGAACTTCGATGATGCGTTCGCGGGCAGCGAAGATGACGACGGATGTCTGCCTATACACGCTCCACGAGCCCGCGCACCGACTGCGTTTTCCACCGAACTGCGCGATGCAGAGCGCCGTGCCGACGCGACTAAGCTGGCACTAATACAAGAGACAGAGGGCAGAGTGCGGCGTCTACGCCAAGAGCTAGGAGCGCAAGCCAAGGTTGACCGAGGACAGTCTCATTTAAGTCGGGGAAAATGTCCCGCACCCTGGCTGCCGGACAATCGACCAGGAGGCTGTACGGACAGCTTAGGAACAGGAGCTGCACAAGTTGAAGCGGGGTTCATCGAAATCGGTGCACGAATGATTGGAGTGAATACAAGCGGTGTGGCGCACTACAGGGGATGGCCAGCCCCAAAAAGATGTCGGTATTTAGGTCCAGTTGGACAAGGACGAGGAGCCGAGGAAACTAAGGACAAGGAAGCGCAAGGTCAAGGACGGAGGGCGTCGTCGACGGCCGATCCCCATGGGGTACGGAGCCGGCGAGTTGTCATGCACGAGGAGGGATGGCGCCAAGGGAGCAACAGGTGTGCGCAGCGGACGAGGTGTCACGCAGAAGGTAGGCTCGGCGAGCGGCCGACAAGTAACGTTTTGAGATCAGTCGTACATTTACGTGCAACCAGTCGAGTGCTAACAATGAAGTTTTTATATTCTTTAGCGTGTAGTGCTCGTCCTATACCACGTCCACCCCGTATCACTCGGTCCCGATCCATGGTGAGTGCGCGACAACGTCCACATGGGCAACTCCGTACTTATCGTCTTCGCAGAAGTGGTTGAGCGTTTCAGATACCCTATCGTACACAGTCGTTCCGGCATCTTTTCGCTTCAGCTTCGCCAGCAAATTGTGCACGTCGATCATGCAGAGCTCCTACTCCGAGGTATCCCAGATGAACTTGAGGATTTTCTTGCGGAGCTTAATCGCGTTGTCTGTGTCGTTGCTATGCGGTTGCTGGAAATCTGGTTAAACACAGCCTTCCCAATTACGTGATTGTGGGTGGATGTGTGCGGCGACACGACCAGATAGTATCGACCCCCACGCGTCGCTGCACAACCGACACCTACAATACAGACACACAAATACCACAACTTCATGCGTTAGTGCAAATTAGTGAGTAAAAGGCTAACGCACGCATACCTTAGCTCAGCAGCCCAAGTGATGGCGAGGTCACTTGACTGCCGTACGCTTGCTTGGCTTGCCTCCATGCGTACACATGTAGTACTTGACGTAGTGTGGGAACGGAGCGTTGTCCAGCAGCTCACAATCCGGCGCAACCAGTTCGTGCTTGGCGTAGGATTCTTGGATCGCCGTGTTCCTGCTCTCCCGCGCGCTTGAAGTAGATCTGACATGGACGCAGGCTGTAAGTCATACGTCCACTCAACTCCTTGGGAGATCGTCCCCAGCACGTACGCCGAGTGTACGCTTCAAAAATGTATCGACCTCGGGGTGCGACGCGTCGCCATTATCTGCAACCTCTTCGACGTTCTCGCAGTACTCGGAGTCTCCGAATTCGACGCGCGGGGGTCGCTTGCTTTTCACCATACCGTTGGCGCTCTCGGGGGATTTCTGTAATGAGCCACATCCACTAGATATGCTAACCTAACGTTGTTTTGGGGGCGTCCTTTTCTAGCCATTAATTGCAAGTGTGTGTAACGGCAGTGAGTAAAAGTGGTTCAGCTCCGCCTAACCTCCGGCTCTTTAGTTTGTACTGATAGTCACTTTCGTTTCACATTTGTAATTTTAATCGATAACTTACTCTGAGACTACGGTCTGCAGCAACTACACCTGACTCATTTCGAGCATTTGTGTGCTTCTGTGACAGCACAGAAGCTGCGACCGATGATTGTATTTGCGGGAACGCCAGGGGCGAACGCGCACGAGGAACTCAAGGCTTGCAAAGGTTATGACCGGGAGAAAGGCTGCTTTATTGTAAAGCTAAATCATATTGCGGCCAAAGGGTCATGGAAGAATGGATCGCCAGTGTGTTTGGGCTCCGGAAATCTAAGGGCCAAGTGTGCTGCTACTAGGCAGCCTGAAAACACACAAAATGGATTGTATTCACACTCACTTGGTGGCAAACGCCCACATCAGCGTAGTTTATGTGCCACTAGGAGTGACAGGAATCTCACAACCGATGGATGTAGAGGTGATGAAGATGTTTAAAGACAGGCTTCGCGACATCTACATGTAGTTTGTAATTGAGAATGGTGTCTTTACATACGCATCTCAAAGAGAAGGTGCATCGCCACGTCAGTTATTAATGCGTGGGAAGAGGTTGAGGAGAAGACCATTGTTAACGGATATCTCAAGGCGGGTTTCATTGCGACCGGGCCTCGCAACGCTGATGACATCGTCGCTACGGTAGTTCCTGCTCGTGGCGGAGTAGTTGAAGCGTCAAAATAAAAATAAACAAGTACGGATGAGTGTTTGTCACTAGAAGGGGTGTCAATTTAAATATTTTGTCGTAGTATAATTGATGGATCATCCCTCCTTACCTTTTACGGGTGTGTTTCATATTCACCGTGCCTTACATCATCGCCGTGATATATAGTACTGATAGGAGCGATACTCAAATGAAGGCGAATACATATTGGTATAGCGTACTTTATGTACATTCTGATATCCGGCTAGCATGTTGCCAGTGGCAACAAGTTGCACTCGGCCAAAACAGATACGAACTAAATCACAATCTAAGCTGAGAAAAAGACCACTACCAGCCCAATCCTCTTGTTCACTGACGGAATGAGTTACGATCAATGTGAATAATCCACGCATATGAATGGGAAGTTGTGAAGAAGACGATGGGGGCCCATGCTTCGGTAACGTTAGTAGTAATTTTGGACAGTGTAGTGATAGTGAGGTGACTATCGAGCTCACTAGGAATCACGGCATTTTAACATTTATTATCCAGGCCGAAAGCGTACGGGTAGCAGGGTACAAGTCTACCCGTACGCGCGAGCTCGATTCGTTTACTATGGAAGTTTGTATGGAATACCATAGGACAAACAAAAACGATGCAATTCTATGGATTTTATATCCAGAGTCTACAATGGAGTCTGAACCCTATTTCTGATACCTTTCGTAATACGATTTGGATACTTCACCAAATAAGCTTTTGAAACCCTGCTATATTTTATAACCGGATTGATTATTATTATATTTGTGGCGGTTGACCCATCCGCAGAAGGTTAAGACAAAACACCTCTATGATATGATATCACTTATAATCGCATTTTACCTGGAGCAGAGATTTATCCAGAACGTTCGAGCAACATTTTGGATGATGTTTTTCTTCGAGCAACACACTTCTATAATTTTACATGTAGGTGTGTGGACACTTGCATACATTTGGAATGCACTACGATATTGACGCGCGTGCCCAGTAAAAGAAAAATGATGATGCCACATCATTTTGGTTATTGTCCGGCATTCATACAGTGTAGGTGTAATAAGAATATGCGTGCGTCGTTGCATTGCCGACTTATCGTCATTACCTAAAATCGCATCATTCACGGAAAACTATTCGAAACATTTCCTCCAGCTATCTTGGCCAACAAAATGTTTAGGGTAATTATATGTCCGGTGGTCTATGAGTACACGGTGAGAAAGATACACGCATTGGGGGTTCTTTGAGCAAATACGCAGGCATGATTTGCACAGTTACAAGCATCAGTGACGTGATGTTAGATCGACGAATTTAAGATTCCTTTAACACTCCTTCAACCAACATCTTGTCAATACTTTGAAGTACAGATTATTTTTCACCTTCATTTAAGTATCGTTCCTATTCACTACAATCCGAAATTGGAGTACATGAATATGAAGTGGATTTTGCACGACGAATTCCAATCAATTTCACTTTGAAACTTACCGGTAGTTTGCTGAGCTCAAAAGTAAAATCCAGAGCTGTTCCGTGCGAAGTCGCGGCTTTGTGATCTTGGATACAAGATTTGGGTAAAACTAGACGTCCATCAACAGATTGCTGGAAAGGGCTATCTGATACTGTGTTGCAAACACATTTAAGACTCACCCCACTGCAAGCAAAGCAAAGCAAATAACCACGTCCATTATAACAGGGTGTCAAACATGACCAAGATGTGTTTGCTAGGTTTTGGAGGACAGGCGAGCTACGGTAAGCACGAATTCATTTACTTACAGGCCTCAACTGCAAGCTGCACGAGTAAGCGTAGGTACAACAGCGTTCTAGCTGCACTTTTCTAATCGATAGCTTATGCATGCTATGGCGTGCAGCCCAAGAGTTGAAAACCGAAAAATGTAGACGGAAATAACGACCGCCGTGGTCAGACCAAACCCATAACCCATAGCCAATATTCAAAGCCAAGTTACACACTAAGACGGTGTCATCTCGGCGAACGCGCACACTCAATTAGCGAGGGGAACCGAATCAATGCCGGTGTCGGTGCCCAGTCGGGCCCTTCCTCCATTACGGGCAGCGAGATGAAGTAAGGTTCCGACAGCGGGATCATATCCGGGTCGTAGGCACAGTACGGCCCGTCGGATTAGCAGTTCTGCAGTCTTTGATACAATTTACTTTGTATCGTGCGTGGGCAAGCCGCTGCTGCCACCAACACACAGTGCACAGCTTTAGCGCCTCACCGAGCGAAGCGCGACTGCAGCTCCTTGTGCAGGAACGTGGCCGACACGAAGCGCAGCTTTGCGCCGCCATCTGAGAATGTGCGCGTTTTCTGCAGCGACAGGCTGCGAGTCCGCGATATCGGTCAATGAGAATGGGCGTCTCATGGCTCCACAAGTGTACAACCGAAAGGTCAGCAACCTCCGCGCTCGACTTGCGAGAGTCTCATAGCTCCGTCGCGTACGGGGCTGAAGCTGAAAGCTGCGCAGCGAAGAACCCCAAGAAAGCTAATCCCCTGCAACTTCAACATTTATGTCCCCCTGCAACATACGCCACCAGCAACATACGTGTTCGCCCAGCAACATAAGGCTGTTATTTGACTATTATTAAACGCGTGCAACGTTACGTTACCCTATCTCGGCGAATGACATCTCTGAAGTGCTTGATAACCCTTTATATGTTTCTTATCCTAGATGGGGTTAGTGACAATTCTATTTAAGAACGCAGCTAGTAAAAGAAAGCAAAGTCTCGCAGTGAAAACGCGAATGTTATTACAACCATAGCCATCAGGGCCACCATGCCAAACACCCTGTTCAAAGGCCTTGCTTTAGTGTCACACCGAGCGCGACAGGATTGAAAAAAGTCATGCTATCACGATGAAGATAACGTTGGTGAAGCGAAAGGTGCTAAAGCGACGGGACGCGAAAACTCCACTCGCAGACCCAAAATAATGGGGCTACGCCCAACAAGATTTTGAAGGGAATCTTTAACACGCACGTTTGACAAGAAAACCTCTTCGTATTACCAAATTTTAATATGTTTGAGTTATCTCGACTTTCATCTAGTTTGAGTGGAGATTGGGCTAGTGTAGCTCTCAAAAATTATTTTTAGTCACGATTATGCATTTAACCGAATCGAGACAGCGTTTTCGATACGATAGCTTGCTCGAATTCAGTCCGAAAAAGAATTCATGGCTCTCTGTTCCTTCCTCTTTACCTCCGTATATTTGGTTTTTCGATTGCATATCTGTAGGTTTCAAATGTTTTTAAAGTTGCGCGTACGAGTAGGATTTGGCGCGTACGAGTGGGTATAAAAGATTAATGCGAATCGAATCGAGTGGGCGAAAAACGACGCAGTGGTACTCGCAAAATGATGTATGAGCTAGCAAATTGCAGCAGCTGCTGTGCTATACTCGTCTTGAGCTCCTTTGTATGTAGAAGAAAGCAAGCACCGTATCGCATTATTAGTGGATGGATTTACGGCTACTAAACAGCAGAGCACGATAGTTCCCTTTGAGGTCACCGACACAGTCAACTCAAAATCTACTATCCAGAATATTCTTTTCGATAGTGTAGTTGAGCACCGGGTTGTTTGTGCAACCCCGAGTCACCACCCACTGGTTCATGTGTTGCAGATCAGGTGTATCCATTGACTACGGTAATTCGGTATGTACACAATATCCCGTACTGGTGGTTGCGGGGTCGGTAGCTGGTAGCTGGTGCTTAGGAAGAGGTAGTAGTAGTGACTTCGGTGTACGTAGTCGAGGAGGCAAAGTAGTAGTACAAGAAGAAGTTTTTAAAGTCTTTGCTTCGTTCTTGAGTTGTAGTGGCTTGCAGGGAAATTACCAGTGAGTGAGGTTCTGCAACAGCACACGCTGCGAGGACCTCTCCTCATAGGATCGACACAGATTCCTAGAAGCGAATACATGTAGCTAGTACAGTTAAAACAAAGTAACAGAGTTACATGCCAACCGTCCTCGTAGAGGCACTCATCAGCAGAGAGCCGCAGTAGAGCGCCATACTACGTGCACGTGCATAAGTCTCAACATTGCCTCTCCCCAGGCACAGTTCCTGATCTAGTCGCTTCCTTCAGCGAGATCTTCATCGTTGACCAGCACTACGCATTTGCAACGACGGACGGGTCCGGGTTCAAGCACGGTGCTTCAGGGCGTGTACACGCCCGATCACAGAACAGGACCGTATCAGGTTCGCGAGTCGCGGGTTCGACCCAGGACATGAGGACCAGGTGCACGACTCATATTCCTGGGTACAGGACAATAACTAATCAAGACGAGCACCCCAATGCAAACCTTCCGATGAAGCAAAGCGTGCCAGTCACAAAATGCAACGTGTCTACCTTCGTCGTGGATCCTGCTAACGTTACTTGAAGATCGTGAGAGATCTTTATTTTGCCAGCGCCTGGTTCACCCGGGCTAGTGTTTCCAGAGCTAAGAAGTGGTTTGCCATGTCGCATGTGTCGGCCATCTCGTTCGTCGGTGCGGCCGCAACGTGCGGAAGTTGACCCTAGACACGACTGAGTGCGAGAAGTCCTTGAATGTTGGCGAGACAGACGCTTTGGTGGGCTTCGCCTACGAGAAACTTGCGGAGCTGGAGGTGGTTAAGAACATCGGCGAGGAGACAGAGGTGGACAACAAGATGAAGACCAGGCTGTTGGGGAGTTGGCCGCATCCAAGTGCCCTTGCCGTTCGCCGCGTCGCAGTTTACCACCACCACAGAAGCCCGCCAAGAAGGACGAGTTCCTGTATATGTCTCCCGCCTGTAGTCGCCAAGAACGAGACGTCAATACACACGCACATATACCTACTGCAATTTCTCGACCAAGAAGCTCACTCTGCATTTCCCATCGACTGAAGGTGTGTGGCACACCGTGTGCCAAGTTGCTCGAGTATCGAAAATATCAGCGTCTTGCACGCCCGACAATAGAGCACTTTAGTTTCTGGACTAACGCGGCACTTTTGGGCTAACGTCGCTAGTTCCAATCTTTTTGTTCCAGATCCACTTTTGAACTTTAGTTTAGTGGTGTAACGCTCTGGAACTACGCGCAACCCTTCGCGCTCGCGCCAACATAACATAAAGGTTTTCATCGAGTCATGCAAGTCACTGCCACCGAAATCGAGCGCCATGCTCGCGATGGGGTACTTTTTCTAGACGCCGTGCAACACTTGATGCACCACATCAACACATCATTTTCTTTAAGGGAGGAGGCGTCGCTCGTTGCCCTCAATTCTATCGAGTGGCCGTATGTATTGTCTCTCCTTCGTTACCCACATCATCCACGGCTGCTCCTTGGAACTTGATCGAAGGAGACCTCAACGCTTCCATGCCCGTTTGCGGGACTCCGCCATTGCCCTGGGAATCCCAATGGGGTCGAGATGTGAAATGCGGACTCCAACGGAAACTTGCATACCTCTAGAATCTGCTATAAGAAGTTGATTGATTTCATCAACGTATGCAAAGACCACAGTAGTTCCAGAGCTGGTTCCAATGGACTAACGACCCCCTCGTTAGTTCATTGGAACTAAGTGGAGCGATCCCTGCATCTCAAATCCTAGTCCCAAATTCCAAACCAGATCTGGCGGAGCCACCCCCTCTCCAAACCTATTGCTGTCCTGTGATTGGCTGTCTCAAACCTGACTGTCCGTTTTATGGCTGTGTTTTTCCAAACGCCGTCCTTTCTTGCTTGGTATTGGAATTTGGGAATATGATTTTGGCTAAGGTAATCACTCCACTAAAGTTCTCTAATGTCTAATGTCCCGACTTGTGACCCCGAGCACTATTTGAGCGATTTCCGCAGCCCAAATCCTAGTTCCAAATTCCAAACCAGATCTGGCGGAGCCCCCTCCGCCAAACCTATTCCAGTCCTGTTATTGGTCGTCCCAGACCTGATTATCCGTTTCATGGCTGTGAATTCCCAAATGCCGTCTTTTCTCGTTTGGAATTGGTATTTGGGACTAGGATTTGGGCTGCGGGAATCGCTCCATTACCTCAGTACCCCGAGGATCGTCCTTACCGGTCTTTTCTAGTACATCTCAATGCAACTGGGTTTCAGCCCTGATTCCAGAACATGGCTGCTTTTTGAGGGGACTATCTAAGGAGGGCCATTTGCGGGCAAGGCCATTTTCGTAGAAAGACACCAAATTGAGCTTAAGAGATAATACTGTACTGGTATTAAATTTTACTGGTATAATACCAAACTGTACTATTAATAATACATGTAAAAGTCTTCGATTCATCAGTGTAGAAAACTCGACATTTTGTTTGGGTGAAGTTATGCCCTCTCCTCCAATGGTGAAGAGAAGCACGAGCCTCGTCCTCTGACGGATACACTTGCGTAGTGAATGGACTCAACAGGAGTTGTACATGTACTGTAAAACCTGTGATTGCGCCCCACCCCTCTAATAGTGCCCCCAAAAAATGACACCGAAGGGGACATCCGACAGTGTCTCAGCCTTTAATAGTACCCCACCCCTCAAATTGTACCCCATACCATTTAATAGTACCCCAGCACTGGTTTTCTGGTGCGAAACACTCTTCGCGGCGCCTCGAGCAGACCTGAACCCAGAGGCAATTGTTCAGCGCTCGGCGAAGTTTATCGTGCATGTGCAGGCGTTGATCAAAGAGTTCGACAGCCAATACTCTAATTCTGTAAAGTAATAACGTACCGCATCGTTGATATCAATGAATTTGTATCTACAGATGCTGTGTAACTATTGTCGCGAGTCGCCCGGAAAGAGACGGTTCAACCGTGCAGTGTAGAAATGAGAGCTAGCACAGAGCTGTAGGCAAGGCGCGTAACACAGCAATAAATGTAAGAATACTGCTTGCTATGCTTGCTTCCGGGTAAATTCACGACTGCATTTCTATTCTTACCTTCGCTCGGCCCGCACGTCGGCTCCAGGGCGACCTCCGCAGCGTCCACACCTCGGCCGACCGCCAGCGCATCTCACGTAGAAAGATGTACACCCCTGCTTGTCCTTGTCCTTGTCCTTGGTCTTCCGTAGTCCCAGGCCGACCCAGTGCGCCGAGTCGTGTCACCCGTCCGGCCGTAGAAGGCACGCAACTGGTCGCGGTCGTGGCGTGAGCGGTAGTGGGGCCGGGCGGGCGGCGAAGCCACTGAGTGCAGCCACCTGGTCCCACAGCAACTTTTTCTACGAATGGTAGCGAACTCGGTTGGAGCTCGCCCGAGACCGGGCGTGATGACTGCCCCTTCGCTCGGCTTCTTCAATCTGCGCCATCGTCGACCCATCCTCGCGACGACCGGGTCCGTGTCCAAGACGGTGACCGTCATTCTCACTCGTGACATCCTCCCCGACGAAAATTCGGCGTCCTCGCCGAGACTCTTCCTCTTGTTCAGCGCGAATCTTAGCCCGCAGAGCGCATCGTTCCGTGTCCAGGCCGCTGCTCGTCCGGACCGGTCTGCGATCCGGAGGATTCGTCCCACCGTCCATGTCCCAAAAAGCTCTACTGAGTCGTTAAGCCTGGTCCAATTCATCACAGTGACGCTTCCAATCCGAATAACCGTCCTTCGCCATGGTCAATGGGGACCGACCATCAGAAGACACTTCGTACCATCTCCATAGTCCACTAGTCACGACGATTGGTAATAGAAGCACGTTCCATGCTGCAACCGTCCGAGGGAGCACTTCTCCTCCGTCACTAGTGAGCAGCAAGTAGTCGATAACCACCACCACGGCGAACACGCCCGGTAAACCTCGACAGACCCATTCGACCGTCTCATAAGCGAACAGCACGGAGTAGAAGAGTGAGTAGGAGACCAGCAACACAATACCCCCGAACACCTTCCCGAAGAGCCACGCGCAGGTAACCGAGCGTCGACCTTCGACCTGAGAACCGTACCAGTACTTGGCCAGACCGGCCCAGCTGTCCCGCAGGGAGTCGGGCACGAATACACACCAATAGGCATGGAAAGTCTCGCACCACTTGAATAGGAGGCGTCCGTGCCCTAGTTCGTGCTCATTCCGAGCCTGGAGGACCACCATCGGAGTGGCCCACAGGGCCTCATAGGTCTTCCACATAGGTCTTCCACCATCGAGACTTCCAGGGTAGGTCTTGAACCGTCTTTCCCTTCACATAGAGGCGGTAGCGGCGTAGACAAGCTGTGGTCAGACCGGTCCATTTGAAGAGTTCATAGCCGACCGTCTCAAACAGCCGGACGGGCGACGCCCCTAAGCGGATCCGTGAAGGACAACAGCACCGCGCTCCCGCCGAGGCAAATAAGTTCTTTCCGGTAAAGACGGACGGTTCCCAAGCACGTTTCGAAGAACTCAGCGACGGACATCAGACCACCAGGAAGAGAGAGACGTCGATTTTCGAAATGAACCAACGAAAGTGGCGGAGAAAGCGCCGTTCGACCGGGTTCAATCCACGTCCATCGAGGTAGAGGACTAGCTGTCCCGAGTTCATCTGTCAACCGTCGACAGACCGCGAGGGACCGTATCACCTGTCCTCTCCCGAGGTCACTCCTATCACCACAGGCCGTGGTTGGGTACCAAGTCACTCGCTCAGATTTCAACGGAAAATGGAGGAAATAGAAGTTCAACAATATGTCCAGATCACACCAGCCCTCACGCATGGTTGTGATCAGGAGTCCGAGTAGCTGTTTCCAGCGGTTTCCGGCCTGACCACGACGATTGCTTCGACTCTTGCGGTATCGAGCCAGCCAGGGGCTGGCAGTCATCTGCGACTTGGAGATCGGAAAGGAGTGCGTGCTCTCCCAGTAGGTTTGCGCGATCGGGAATGTCCTGAATGCGAGCCATCTCCTTGAGAACCGTCGACGCCGTCCGATCCTTCGCCGCCGCCATTTTCGTCGTCGATCTCCGACGGCGGATCCTCGTCTTCATCGGCGTTGTCAATAGGACGTGACTTCTTGCGAGGATGCGACGGAATGGTCTCCGCAGAAGACGAGCGGCTGCGCGGACGCTTTGACGGATCTTGATCTGAGCTGCCAGCTTGACCGTGTGATTCCTTGGATTGGTCGGCCGTATGAGACCCACCGGCGGGCGAGCTCTGGGAGAGATCTCGAAGCTCATCACCGTCCTGTTTTTCCTGGTCCTGATCGAGTCCTGCTGGCATGTCTTCCCCACGCGGCGTCCCCCTCCACGGGGTTGGTCGTTCGGGCCGGGCGGAAGTAGATCTGATCCGACAGGCGGGGCGACGTGCACCCGCGGGAGGATCGGAGGTGGCGCACCGATCGCAGTAGCTACAATGGCCAATCGCTGTTGCGCCACCTCTCGCTCCACCGATAGAGATGCGTTCTCACGTTCCAAGACAGAACGCAGATCTTCCAAGTTGGCCAGCTGCTGTTGCAAGGCCGTCAGAGAGCGGCATGTGGCACTCAGATCTCGCCCTGGATCAATAACATATGTGAGCTGAAAACCTCATCAGGTACATACTGGGAAAGGTAAACGTACCGAGATGTGTCGCCCGCGTCCGCTCTTGATCCCGGGTCCGGACCACCTGATCCAATTCAGCACGTGCGGCAGTCAGATCCTCGCGAGTGGCACGCAGCTCGGATCGGCATAAGTCCCAGTCGGACAGCGCTCGGTCTCGTTCGGATATCACGCATGCTAACGTAGCGGAAGGCGGTTGAGCATCGCGACGGGCCAGCTCCGCTTCGAGCGCGTTCAGACGACCTTCAGAGCGGATATGGCGGATGTCCGCGTCATCCAAGTCCTGGCGAAGATCTGCAATGGTAACGCTGGCTTGACGGTATTCGTCCAGAGCTTGCTCGATATCATCTCCAGCCAATTGATCCTCACAGGCGAGGCGATCCATGTCCGCGAGATCCTGACCCCGCAAGCGTAGCACGCGGTCAAGCTCTGCCTGAACATCGCCCTGTTGGCGTGACGTATGGCTGAGATCGCGTTCCAGGTTCCACAGCTCGGCAGTGTGCTCCATGACCTGCTGGTCTAGCGTCTGGATCCGAGATCTGGAATCGTCGTCGGGATCGGACTGAGCCCGCAGACGACTGACTTCGTCTCTGAGACGGCGCAACTCATCCTGCTGTCGATTGCGACACCGCTCGACAGAACGGAGGTCGTGGGTGGATTGCAGCAACAACAACTGAGTTTGGTCCTGATTGCGGATCGCTGTGTCACGTGCATCCGACACGTCTTGCAGCTGTCTGGTGAGCCGATCGACTCGATCCTGAAGCTCGCGCATGTGATCGCGGAGCTCGCCCGGAATTGCGGTGGTGGGGAAGGCGGAGGACTACGATCTTCGTCGAGATCGGAGCCGCGGGAAAGAGTGCCAGGAAGACATGACGGATTGAGTTATCGCGACCAATGTGCTCGCAGTGATGCCGTTGTGCGGCGACAACTACGTGCAAGGGGCGGTTGTGGTGATGCGCGTTTTCAAGAATGAGACGCCCAGACGAGATTGTCTGAGACGAGAGGTCACAGTTCCGGGAATATGACTGAGTGATGGATCTGGACCTCATGACATGGTAAAACGGATGGCGTGCTCTAAGCGACACGAGGAGGGTGACACACTTGACATACTTCAACGTGGATATGACGCGCCAGCGGAGAAGCCAGACGCGTGTCCGGACCAAGGGGCGAGAACCAAGATACGGGACAGATCTATTCGGGACCCGGATCCAAGATTGACAGATCCGGATCTCAGATCATGTCTATAGCGCGATCAGGTGATTACGCCAGATGTATCCGGGGATCGGCCGCGAGCAAAGATTACAGAGATGGGGAGGTTATAGAAGAGGTATAGAGCCCGTCATCCGCGGCAGTGGTGGATACATAGGGTACGGTAGGAGACGAGATAGGACTTAACCGTAAATCAGAACTGAATTTGCCATCAAGTGCACAAGTGCTTCGCCTCCATCTTCCAACGGGAATTACATTGGCCCCACAAGGTGTCGGTAAGTCTACAAGTAGCTGAACTGGTTGTTTGTGTAAGTCTGGATAATAAATTGGCCAGATTTGCCTTACACTAGTGCTCTACCTTCAAGTGTTGATATCGGATCCGACGGAGGTATTACTTGGCCCGAGGATCCTCAGTCACTCAACCCCAGAATCCCCGCTATAGGAAGCGGCAAGTATCGCAAAGGAAGGAACCAACCACACCCCAAAGGCAACCAACCGGCCCCGGATCAAGTCCCGCCCGCCAGATCCAAGCTCGACTTTATCGCTTGGGATCTGAATCCCTAACCGGCAGCAGAGCGAAGACTTCCGCGCTGCTCCATCCCCACGTCCCGCCAGGACGTTTAAGAGTCACATCGCTACATCTCTTCGGAGCGCTAAGAGAGCAGATCCAGCCCATCAACGGGTACACAAGGTGAGAAGTTCAGCAAATCACGGATCGGGGTACCCTCCGTTAGTTGGTGTTCGGGCGCTGTTGGGAAGTTGGATCCTGTCTTAACCAGATTTAGACGGATCCCGCTATACCACAGTACGATTTTAGCCCTTACCCCCGTCGTCCGGAATAAATAATCCTGCGCTGATTGGTGGATTATTTTCCGGCGTGGTACTGTTGACTTTATTGCAGCTTTCGGACTGGCGTCCGGAATCTGCCAATTACTGTATTCAATGCCATTCTAGCCACTCAGCTCCCGCAACCAGGATCCCGTTCACTAAGAATTTGTATGCTCTTGAAGCTACGCTTTCTCAAGCAAGGGGCTTTGTGACCGCCGTCACCAGTGCTGGCAACGGGTGTATAAACGTTTATTCCATAAAACGCGGAATAACGCGTCATTTGACAGTTTATTTGATCGAACGCGTATAAACAGAGGTCTATGACCGTTCATTCAAGTGGCACAGTATATACATGCGCTCAGAGATTCCCACGGTGGGTTTACTGATATCAAATCAACTTTTTACGCGTAATTACCACAATGAGCTCGTAAAACTGTTAGTACACGCTGTCTAAACTGTGCAAACAGTCCAAACTGTTTAAACGTTTTTAATCGTTCTGTTACTACCAGCACTGCCGCCTCCGTGTTTTTTAACTTAATCAATGAGCACCATTTAAAAACGACCGCACCTTTTAGAAAATGGCGGTAATCATGAGCACTTTTTAGAGAAACCTATCATATCGAATCAAACGCCGCGGTTGCGATGGCGGAGCAGGAGGACACGCCCGAGATCGTGTCGGAGTTCCCGGCGCCGCCCAAGTTCTTTGCGCTGTATGTGGACGGCGTGGAGAGCGGCCCGGCGCCGCCCAATCCCATGAAGCCCACGTACCACATGTTCGGCTCTCCCTACAGCACGCAGGACGTGGTGCCAGACCTGCTGCCGGGCAAGAAACTGTACGCGCCAGGCGAGGAAGGCGACGGAGACGTCCCCGTGGACTACAAGGCCGAGATGAAGAAGTATTATTTGTATGCAGATATATTACGGACATAGTGGAGCTACTGACCTTGTTGGACGCGGCAGGATCAACCGCTCGCTGCTGGCCAATTTCGTGGAGCTCGTGGACGTCCTCATCAAGAAGCCAGCCATGTTCAAGTGAGCAGATCAATGGAAAGTGAGGATGGAGAGGGATGTTGACTTTTTGTTGTGGTATTTTTGTTGTCAGTGAGAAGCTGGACGACGTGGAGCTGCTTTTCCTCAACATGCACAACCTCATCAACGCGTTCCGGCCGCACCAGGCGCGCGAGACGGTGATTCAGATGCTCAAGACGCAGGTACAAGAGCGTCGGGATGCCGCGCGGGACATCCGTCGCACTATTGACGCGTCCAGGCAGGCGGTCGAGCGTGTGCATGGAGAGCTGCACGAGTCGACGGACGACGCCGCGGCGACGGGTGGAGCGGGCCCTGCAGGCTCGGACGAGGACATCAAGATGGAGAATGCGGACGGATCTAGAGCTGCAGGAAATGGAAGTGACCCGATGAACGCGAGTGGCGCGGCTAGTGCTGTGGCGTTGACACCAGCGCAGCAAGAACATGCAGAGGTTGGTGCTGTGGTTGAGGGCTATTGAAGGTTGCTTGGGGTGGTTCAACTCACATGATGTTTGTGCAACAGAAGGCGCGCGAGACACTGGAAATACAGGAGCAGTTCTTCTCAGCGCTAGAGGCTGCGATGAACTAGTAGCGCTTGCAGATGAACAGCCAAAGACACCGTTGCTGCTTTTGCGACGAAACAGCATGCGTAATTTAAAAGTGTTGAATTCAAGTGCTGTAGTACAAGTGAATCACCCATGTGGTTCTCGACATGCTGTACTAGAGCCTCTAGACCCTTATAGCTTCACCGGGCCGTTAGTGAACAACGAGCTGTCCGTCGGAGCCGATGAGGCAATTGGAATGGGAGCCTGAGGTGGCGGTAGCATAGCAGGTCCAACACTTGCTGCAGGTGCTGCAGTAGGTTGATATTGCTGGGCCGGGATAGAAGCACTGCGTGCGACGCGGTTGGCACCATTCGCCGGACTGTTACCGAAAACACGACACGAATCGTAAGACCATTCCAAGTGCACACCATTGGCAGCAACAAACCTTTCCATCGCTGCACGAATGGCATCATACAGTGGGCGGCAGCCACCGGTGGTGGCTCAACCCTCCCAAGATATCAGGCACCGCAATGGCCTTGCCGTAGAACGAGCGGTTTATATCCGACCTCGATAGAATCACCGAGCCTTCAAGCGAAAACCCGGCAAAGAGTCCCTTTGAGTGCGAGTACGAATAGCACGGTGTCACGTCCATAGAGGCACTAGCCTCCAGCGCTCCAGATGCCACTCGACCGACCGGACCTGCAGAAATGCCCAGCTCGGCACCAAGATTCACCTGTCCAGATGCGCAGAAAGCCTCAACAGCATGTTGGGTGTTGAGGATGATGACGAAGTCCGTGATCTCTCATCCCACCTGTGGGCCTCAGCCCACGCCAGCAGTCCCAATAGCCGACGGAGCCGACCATCGACCGTCAGACAACCGCGCAACCACAAGACCCGTTCCCATACGCCCCGTGAACACGAAGCCCATTTTGATCACAGTCAAGAACTGGCACAACAAAAGAAGAAATCCGTCCCCAAGTTACAGACAGGACCAAGACAGCAACAAGGAGTCAGCCACGTACAGCGATGCCCTTGGCATGAGTGAGCAGTGGCAGCGGAATGGACTGGTCCTTAACCACCCTCGGAACGTGAAGTTCTTTACACTGTACGTAGCCTTACGGATCTCTTCTTTGAGCGTGAACGAGTTGGGGCTATTGAAAAACCTCTGGGGCCCCGACTCCTTCACCTCCGTCGTTGGCTCATGGTCAGCCCTGTCCCCCACGCAACAAAATATCACCTGATTCTCCATCATCACCATTGCAGCTAGTAGATTATCTACGCACGCAGATCCTCCTGCTGTGGCTCTAGTCGCGCGTGGCAGTCGTCGCACACGCGCTGCGGGTTGTGCGCGTTCACAGCCAGGTACTTGTGGTGAGGATCTGATCCTGATTGGCCGTTTTATGGCTGTGATTTTCCAAACGCCGTCCTTTCTCGTTTGGAATTGGAATTTGGGAATAGGATTTTGGCAACGGGAATCGCTCCAATCGCTCCGTTAAAAATTTAAACACCGTCCTTTCTCGCTAAAGTTTGGAATTTGGGATCGCTCCAATATCGCGTAACAAAACGTAGAGACGCCAGTGGAAGCTTAAAATCTCTTGTCATTTTCCCTCGGCCATGATGCACCACAGCCCGCGGCGCTCGCCACCACCGTCCGCTGGATCCCGGACGCCGAGGTGAGTGTGTGCTTCGGCTGCCAGCTGCTCTTTGACGGGGTGCGTCGCAAGCACCACTGCCGGTACGTGTGTCTTCCTCGGCTTTGATGGCCCCGGGTAGGTACCTTTGGTGTTGTTACTATAAGAGCTGCGGTCCGAGGTTTTTACTTTCATGCCATTAAACCATCCATCCGTGTTGTCCGCTGTAGCGAGAACTTCCTCCGCCGCGTTCGTCATCTCCTCCGGTTGGGGAGGGGATGGAAGCGATGGCTCCTCCGTGGCAGTTTTACCACTGGTTTCGGACGCTCGGACGGTCTGTTGCTGGCGATGGGTGCGGATTTTACACGAGTACAAATCAGATGCTCCACGAGTGCAGCCATATTTCAGATGCTCAGCAAGTGCGTTAGCCGTTCTAGTGTTACGCGGATGGTTGTTTTTACTCGGATGGTTCACCTACATCGCCACAGGTGCTTGTGGGTAAACCAATGCTATCCATATAGACAGGAAGCCAGCACTCATGGCTGTCCGAGACCAAAAATAGTATTTACATTTCTTCGCCCACTCCATTGTCCAATAAACGATGTCGGAGGTGCTTGTTCCACTGGTACCACTGCTCGACGAAGAAGAAGATGATGGTGATGTTTAAGTCCCTCAACAACGGCACTTCGAAGCTATTTCAGAACATACCTCAAGCAACGCTGCAGCATTTCGATGGGCTCACATACCGATACCTGCACAACCAAGGCTCTCGCTCCGTAACATCGTTGTATGTATGCGCTACACACTTAAACTGCCAGAAACGAATTCGTCTGGTTACTACGGTTGGAGAGAGGGGAAAGACTGTTATCTCTCTTCAGCAGGACAACTATGATCATTCTCAAGAGGCTAGCGACGACCCCAACATCATCCCCGTAAAAACGAGGAATTTCTCATCTTTACAAGGACGAGGTTGATGCCATTCTAAGTGGTGAGGCCGGGCCAAAACAATGCCGTTTGATGTTGCTGAAGAAGTACAATAACGACGCAAGAATGGTGTCTCTCTTGCCGTATGAGTTGCAGTTAAAGAACCGCAAGGCCACACTCAAGGGAAAGAAACGAGGTACGGATGTAATTAACCTAAACGGACACCTCCTTGTTGGCGATTTTTGTTCTAACACACTCTTGCATTACATATGGTTGGTACATTAACACCCAGGCGGCACTGCTTGAGTGGGCAAGCCCCAAGATGTGTGAATCGGTTGTGGCCTTCTATGGCTGTGAAATAGTTGTTAGAAGTGACAACATTCTGAGCGAGCATTCGTTTCATTCTTCGGTGAGCAACATGATGGACGACATGACGGTGTTACGGGTTAGCAAACAGCTCTTTTGGGATGGTATTTACCAGTCGTCAAACTTTTCAAAACTTGAGATCAATAATAGATCAAGGAAACGATGTTTTCGCCTCAACGGACGGAACGTACAAGCTTCATGAGGGAGGCTGGACTTTGGTGAACTTCGGGACATACATGACACGCTATGAATGAGGACATTTCTCGAAATATTTTGTTCCGTGGAGGTTCATGTTCTTGAAAAGTGAAAGTGCGCAGGCTTACCGCGATCTTTTTCGCACCACACGTGCGTTTTCTTCTTCGTTCTTCGGAGTGGAATTGAAGGTCAAGTTTGGCTCATTTGATCATTGTGCAGTCATAGCTAACGCTTTTCAAGCTGAATGGTCTGATGTTGCATTACTTAGTTGTTGGACTCATGTGGCGCGTAAAACAAGAGAGCAAAGAACTCGACTATCGGACTTGTCAAACTTCGACGACGTCATCTTTCCGCACGTGAAATGGATGCAAGAGTCTCACACGTACAAGCCGTTTCGTGCACTTGGCCGTAGATGTATCGACCAGTGGCTAAAAGACGGAGAAGTCGCCTACGCCTCTTGGTTTGAGGATATCTACTTCAAATTTCCGTGGGATGGATGGTTTATCGGCGCAGCAGGAAGTGTTTCCGGTGTTCTTCCCAACCAGAATGCGATCGAGTCGTTCCACCTAACGCTGAAGAAAGCAATTCCTAACGCGCGGGTCAGTACAGCTTGTATCCTGAACGACAGTTTTCCAGTCCTTCTTCTTCTCGTCGGTGAGGTATCCGCAGTTCAGATTATGCCCATAAAGCATTTCAACAGTATGCACACGGTAACGTACTGCTCGCTCGTTATGTTATGTATTATGGCTAATTCAGTATTTTTCTGACTGTGTAGGTCCGTTTCCTGTCGAGCAATTCGTCCAGGCTCGAATCCTCATGGCCGACAAACACAACTACATGCGCATGACTCAGCCTAACGAATGTGTTGTTCGTGATATTATGTTTAATGCTGCGCATCTTCTCAACTCTCCGACCAATCTACACAAAGGCGTCAACGTCACAGCCACAAGATTTAAACGATATACAGACGGACTAGAATGAAACCTTGACAAGCGCAAACCAGTGGCGGATACCCAAGTGCTGTACATGTCGCTATACACTCCGCGCCAGGTTAAATCAGCTACCCCTTTTGTGACTGTAATTCTGTCAATATTTCGAGTTGACGCTTGCTGTTTGGTTATGTTCGATCTATGATGGGTAGAAATACGCTACTTGTGTTAACGCGCTGGTTTTAGCAATCCTTGGCATGGCCCCCATTCAAGTGGCCATTCTGGTACTGTGCCAGATTAAATCAGCCATGTAGGTACATACAAAAATCAAGTATATCATTTGGATGGTGAAATTAGTAGTGCATGGAAAATGCGTGGATGGAAGTCATTTCGCAAGCTACGAGAGGACGAGGAAACCCTCTCTACCTAAGGCGAAGCCCCTCCATCTGCATAGAAGCTTGCCACACCCACCGCGAAGAAGCCAAGGCTGACGCAGCGCGAGCGCGGACGAATCGAACGCCTCTACCTACGCTGGGGTCAGTGGTCGCTATATTGCCCTCTAATGCACCAGATCTAAACCCGATAGGAAACTTTGGTCCATTATGAGTAGGAGAGTTTCGATTAATGGAACACAGTTCGATAGCATGCCTCCAATAAAGGCTGCACTGTTTGAGGCTTGGGAAGCTATTGCTACTGCCTTGCTTATGTCTGTCATTGAATCAATGCGCCGCCGGTGCGTTGAAGTCATAGTCAAGAAAGGTAACAAGACGTACTACTAATTTCACCATCCTAACGATATACTTGATTTTTGTATGTACCTACATGGCTGATTTAATCTGGCGCAGTGCCAGAATGGCCACTTGAATGGGGGCCATGCCAAGGATTGCTAAAACCAGCGCGTTAACACAAGTAGCGTATTTCTACCCATCATAGATCGAACATATCCAAACAGCGAGCGTCAACTCGAAATATTGACAGATTTACAGTCACAAAGGGGTATCTGATTTAACCTGGCGCGGAGTGTACAAGGTCGCTGCGCGTATACACGACGACGACTCATTGCAAAATCGTCCAACATGGAGATCGGCAGAGGTAACTATGTATTCGTCTGATACTCATGTTTGACGAACTGACGGATATTGGCGTGTGTGTATCCAGATCCAGATCATTCGTAAAGCCTACACATGCGACTGCAAGACTGTTCGTCAAAGCGGCTGGATATGCGAGCACATTCTCGCAACAATGGCGTTACTGGATCGGATTGATCTTGACGATGTGTTTCGTGCGTTTCCCGTACGTCGAAAACCTCGACGCCCGCTAAAATTTCGCGAAGGACTCGAACGCGATAACACTGACTCTCACTTCTTCAGCACCAACAATCTGATCTCCATTCTGACGCATTCTCCTGGCTCCATTTTCCATTGGTCTGTGACGAAAGAGTTCTCTCTAACCAGAAGTGATGCCATTCATCTCCGCGAGAGCTGTCGAAATCCGGTGTCTTTGTGCAAATTTCAGCTCATCTGGAAATTTTGTAGGGAGTTGTGTCACGAAAAGTTACACGTTCATGACTATATTCGAAGTACGGCTAATTAGAGTGAAAGGTGTACCTGTCGCAACATTATCTAGTGGTATGGAGTGTAAGATTTTGTTCTGCATTGCGTATACATGATGCTACTTTGTTTATGTGCTTGCTTTCGATTGCTCTGCGGCATGTCGACGCGGTTCAAATTGTACTCGCACTGCCCCCTTTCGACATTCCCTCGTACATGTACTTGCATTGCCACCAATAAAAATATTGCACTTGGTGAACATCTCAATATCGATTGAACTCGCGAACAATCCGAAATGTACTCGCTGAAAATCTTTTTCGCTGGCGATTTCGACTGCTCTCTACAGCTTCACGCAACTTTTCTATACTTGTGAATATTGGTGGTATCACTTGTAGTAGGGCCATCGATGTTTCTGAAGCGACGATACTACCAGGGCCTGGTAGGTCGGCGTTTGGCATTCTACATACCCGCATCTGGTGTCCAAGCCCTCCACATTTGAGGCTCTGCTTGCGTCCGTGCATGCTCGGATGCAGGATGACTATGACCGTTGCAAACCAGACGATTCGAGTGATGCCTTCCAAAGCTCTGGGGTACCTGTCTTGTGAGAAACTTAGCTCTCATTCGGTTGAGGTGGTCGAGTTGGGGCCTCCATTGTCGAGTTCATTGAGATCGAACACTACTGCCAGTACATGCTTCAGAAATGCGTAGAACTTGCTAAGGTCGAGCGTGCGCGTCATATTCCTCAGGAGGACTACATATTTCGTGACCTGGAAAATGATCGCTCCATCATCCTCAAATTGTAGATCCCAAATCGAAGCGTCAGGCTGCGTGGACACCTCGGGGTGGGCATTTTGGAGAATATGTGTGGTCTTGTGAAGTGGTATCTCCATTTGATCAAATCGCTTTGCTGCGTCTCGTGTGAAGAAATGAAAGTTAATTTCATGTCGTGCTGCATTGTAACTGATCGTTTTTACCACTGCAAGCATGGCCCAGATCCCCTTGTTGTCCCCAACACAGTTGGTCGCTGCCGTTGAGATGCTTTCCTGAAGACTTCTATTACTTTGAAAAGCTTCTTTGATCGGCACTTCTCCTTTGAGTTCCATCGTCAGACAGCCTTCCACCTGCGCTCGGACCGTCCTGATAACCCGTACTTAGTAGCTTATCTTCTGTTACCATTATTCGGTTGAAGAACTGCGGTAGTCGTCTACACAAAATCGTGCCCTCTACTATCCCTTGGACAATTCTCCATTCGTCCTCTGTTCCTTCCCGAATAGCAGCCACCTTGTGCTTACCATAGGTGTTTTCACGGATACTGCGTACATGCACCTTTCGTCTGCTGAGTACACTTGTTGGTTGAACAAAAAATGCATTCGCATTCGTCCCCTCCCGTGGGCGAGTGGCTTCGTCACCTGTAATTTTCTGTGACCACTGCGTGAGAACCGGTGCCTGGTTGATTGCTTCCTGCACTGCAAAACGCCCGAGTTGCCTCGTGAGGACGTATTCCAATGATTGTTGTGTACGATACACCAGCATACAGGCATCGGCTACAATTTGTGTCCATTCCTCCCAGTTCCAGTGCTATTTCACCACCATGTCCTCTGTTGTCGGTGAACCGGTACTGAACCGGTGTCATCCTGATTTACCATGAGCTCGCGGTATCAAGATCTTTGCATAGCGCTAGTTTAGCAGTCAGTTCGGAATTCGCCAAGGAATAGATAGTCCTTTCGATCTCACCTCGGTCTCCCCTGTCCTCCGGCGTGGAGTTAGAACAAAGATATATTTCTGACCGTACGGGGAAGCCCTTCCTCTTGAAGAGGATCTGTGCGACGACGTGCACGGGGGCAGTGAGAGACTGAGGGTTGGCGTGGATCGGCGCGGTGCACACGTACGTGACGGGCCCACGTAGCGATCGGCGCGTGCGGTTGTTTTAGCTGGTGAGTCGCGGTGTCAAGTCCAGCACTACCTGTGAAGGTGCCTTCCAGTGACGCAGAGTGCGTTGCGAGGAGTTGGAATCCTCCGTCTAAGATGAAGACGTAGTCAAGTTTTTTCGCATGCGAGAGCGATTGGAAGGAGGCGTCGTGCGCGAAGAGTGAGTGTGCGTCGCCAGCAGAGAAGGACAGCGAGGTTCAAGACGTGCAAGGCGTCAGCTCAAGAAGGGACGGTGCGGCTCGGGAAAGTGTCGGCCGTATGCAAGAGATGCCAGTCAGCGTTTGGAGCGATGCTCGCGTTAAAAGCCGTGGATGCGGTGGCAGCCTGGAGACGTCGGTCGTAGAGACCCAGAGGATGAAGTTGGAAGCCTGCTCATCAGCGATCCAGCTCGTTCATTGGGGCAGTGTTGTCGGTGAACCGGTACTGAACCGGTGTCATCCTGATTTACCATGAGCTCGCGGTATCGAGATCTTTGCAGAGCGCTAGTTTAGCAGTCAATTTGGAATTTTGCCAAGGAATAGATAGTCCTTTCGTTCTCACCTCAGTCTCCCCTGTCCTCCGGCGTGGAGTTAGAACATCCTCGAACAAATCCACGAGCCGTCCCAGTTCGATTTTGTACAGCTTAGGTAACCGTTTCGTCGTGAACGACATCGTCGCCTTTTGGCCGAGCTTTTCGGATACACCTCCTGGAACAGCTGTTGCATTATTAAATCAAGTCATGCCTGTAGTCTTGGTTTTCGTGTAGTCGCTGCTTGGAGAGAGTGCTGAAGTGCATCCGCTAGCTGTTCAGCCGATGCTGCTGGTGTTACAGTTGGCTGATCCTCAGCACCGCCACGCTCATCAGGAGTTTGGTAACCTATCGTGGCCTCTGCATGCTTCGGACCTGACTTCGAGCCCGGTTGTGGCGGGGGTACCTGCCTCTTCAGCCACTGAAGCTGGGATATGGCTGGACTGGATGTCCGACCCTGTCCTCTCAGCGTCCTGTGCCCCTCAGGTGGCTGCTGGACTTGCTCAGTTGCCTCTCTCGTCTGCTTAAGCTCCTGAGAGTCAGGCCTGTTTACCGCCGTAGCATCAGCTGTCTCCTTGTCCTCCTGCGTTTCAATTTCATCCGTACCTGGTTTCCAGTTCCAGTTCTGCTGTCCTGGGCTGTCTTCGATGACTGTCGCGCCGTGGGGGCGCCCTCGGTCTCCCGGGTCCTGCGGCTGCGAAGCGGGCGCAGGAGATGCGCCGAGAACGTACCCGTATAGCGTACTCCGTGTACATTAAATGAGCATCAAATTAAATTTACTGGGGCTCCTGTTATTATAGTCTGTCAACCCACTGTTTTGCCGTCTCTGTATTCTTGCCTGAATATCAGAGCTTCTTCGTGCAACGCGCGACTTTGTTTTTGATTTTCTTCACAGAAATTAGTGAGTGTGTCGCTATTTATGAACTGACACTTGCCGTGTTATCCTCTGTCGTAGCGGTGACAGTCTTGCCATTATAATAGAACTCCTGGGGATACTTCTGAATTAATATCTGGAGATGAGGAAATACTTCGGTGGATGGCGCGCCAGCACCACCGAGGCGTTGGACCTCCTGTCGAAGCTGCTGCAATTCGACCCACGCAAGCGTATCTCTGTAGACGACGCCATGGCGCACCCATTCCTGGCGCCGATGGGGCTGAAGTGGGCTCGGAGCGGTTGGCGGAGAGTGCCTTTGACTTTTCGTTTGAGCGCGATAATAAGGGCAGCCTGGACAAGAACACGCTCCATCGCCTCATTTTCGAGGATGTTTGCCACGGGCCACCCCAGAGTTGGAGCAGTTCACACTGGAACAGGAGCGATTGAAGCGCCTAGGGAGAAGCGGAGGAAGGAGGAAGAGGCCCAGACCAAGGCTGCAAAAAGTAGAGCCGGGAAAAGCTCGGCGGTCAGCGTGTAAGCAAAACGCAATCCTGCAATACAGACTCGATCGGGTTAAAGTATCAAATGAACCGGTTCAAGTTGAATCGTGCTCTCTGGTATCCCTAGGATAGTCCGAAGCAGCATTTTGTTTGGTGTACTATCGATAGTATAGTACATGGCTAAGAGCTTTTCCGAGACCTGGGAAGGAGGCATCGGATCGAAAGAAAGCGTGGCGCTGGGGTATTACATGGATTTACGAAGAAAGACACTGCAGTTTCTTCCACGACAACACCACGATATGAAGATGTTGCGGTGCAGCAGTTGTGCATTTCAAACGCTCAGACGCACACACATGACAAACAAGCGACAGACCGACCGACGATTTCACTGCGTCTTTAGTGAAGACTCTTCACTTGCTTGTCAACCTTCGATTTAGAGACGAGCCCCAGCAACCCAGCACGAGTTGATCTTGGGATCGGAAGTGGAATAGTGCCTGATTCAGTATGCTGAAACCAAGCAAAAACACCTGCGTAGCAAGATGACACCTCTGGTCTCCCATCTAATTGTGCCGCGAAACCGCGAGGAGATGAAGTTGGGCAGATAAATGGACACGAATTTGCACTGTCAAGTTGCTCCAGGCGGCAAACCTTCGCGCAACATACATCTAAGCTAATTGGCTAATAGATTCTCGCACTTAGTTGAGGTGGACGACACAGGCAACACGCAGGTAATTTATTAGTTTCTACAAGACATTGTTTTCTGGAAATAATACCGAATATAAAATGCGTTTTCTTATTCTATGCAGCTATATAGTTTCCAAGGTTTATTTTTGTTTTCCCAAAATCGCACCTCCACTCGCACCACCTCCTTAGCTCTGAAATAAATTTCAGAGAACACCTTACATAATTTAGTACATTAATTGCGGTGACTACTGTAGTAGTAGTAGTAGTAGTAGTATCAGTGTGTGGCGTATCATAAACAACTAGTAGGCGAACCGGTCCGTCTGTCGGTCCGTCAGTCCCGTTTCGCTGCCGAGCGATAGCGACGGCGGCTCCGATTCGCAAAAAACAGTAGTTAGCCGCCGAAGGCGGGCCCTCATTAGCTGAAAAACGTCCTTCCAAACAGCCGAGCGCAGCGAAGGCCCTCATAGGCTAAAACTACGGTAATTTGGTGTGGATTAGATTACATTGATGTGGTGTACATGTAATCGTACTTAGGAGTACGTAACGTATCGCTCAGCCGAGCCCAGCGAAGGCCCCTCATTGGCAAAAACTATAGGAAATTGATGTGTGCTACATTAAGTCGATGTGGTGTACATGTATTCGTACATAGCCGACGTTTAAATGTGCGAATGCTATACTTAAACCAAATAAACGATATGTATAGACGAAATAGTATATGATGAGAGACGATAGTATGTGAGACGATAGTAGAGAGACTATATTATGAAAGGCGATAGCTGAGAGAGGATAGTATGTGAGACGATAGTACATGTATGAGATACGATAGTACGAGAGATGATATAGTTTGCAAGACGATAGGTAGATATGATAGATAGACATAAGAGACGATTGTATAAGAGACGATAGTATAAGACTCGATAGTATAAGAGACGATAATATGAGAGACGGTATGCGTAGCGATATGTAGACGGTATATTGACGAAAGACGACGATAGGTATATATTGACGATAGTAGACGATTGGTAATAGTGATAGATAGATGGGAGACGTAGACGATAGCATAGATGCGATAGGTAGACGTAGGGCGATAGTATTATAGATACGCAGAAAGAGACGATAGGTATAGCGATTGGAAGAACTATTGAAATGAGAGACGAGATAGTATTATAGATACGCAGAAAGAGACGATAGGTATAGCGATTGGAAGAACTATTGAAATGAGAGACGAGATAGCATCAGATATACGAATATCGAGATAGTATCAGAGACGATAGTATGACTGGTGATAGACGACAGTATGAGAGACTGTATGTAGAGACGAGATACGATAATATGAGATGCGTAGTGTCAGAGACGACAGTACGAGAGGCGTAGTATGAGAGACTGTAAGACGACAGGTATAGATATGAGAGACGAAGACAAGACAGATAGGTGTAGTCGATAGAATGGTAAACACGATAGGTAGACACAATAGATATACACAATAGACATGAGATAGACATGATATGTAGGTGGGGAAGATAAATATAGAGGAACGACATGTAGAGATGATAGAAAGTCAATAGACACTGCGTAGAGAGAGACAATAGGCAGATAGAGAGGATTTATAGAGACGGTGGACAGAGATACCGTAGATAGAGAGGATAGGATGGGAGACACGATACGTAGAGAGGAACGACATGTAGAAGACATAGCGTATATGTCGACCTGGGACGCTATGTAGGACCGGTTCGAGTAACCGTATACGCATAAGCTTCATAACACTTTGGCTGATTGGAGACTAGATAAAAATTCGCCCCGTGGAGCGAAGCGAAGGGGCCGGCCCACTTAGCTGGGACAAACCATTGCCCCATCGCCGCGTAGCGGCGGCAAACGGCTAGTCTAAAACAAGTAGTAGACGAACCGGATAGTTCGTCCGTCCAGCTGCCGAGCGTCAACGAAGGCGGCCCCGATTGGCTATAAAGCGTCCGACCGAAGCGAAGGCCGCGCCCTTCCCCGTGATTTGCGGGACCGAAGGACCGCCCAATACTTTCCTTAAGTAATTTATTTTGGTGAGTAGTGCAGCGAGCCCCTGCGGCGGAACGGGTGCGCTCCCCAGACTTAACTAAAAAATATAAACCGCCGTGTAACGGCGTCACTCGGCTAGTCGTCCATTAGGATTTCATACAAAAGTCAAGACGTCATGGGTTCGACTTGGCTAGACAATCTTTTATTTCCGGCCGATTCGCCCTTACAAAAACAAGTAAATTAATACCGACCCAAGTACCATTGCATGCCTTCCTCTTATTGCAGGCTTCTTGTCATGCAGTCGCATCATTTGAAGCTCCTACTTCTCGTTTTGGCGCTCGACTATCCTGCACGCTCTATGGCTTGTTCTGCCTTCACCCTATCTCTCTCTGCCTTCACAAGCGTTCTCTTTATGTGGACTCGGTCGGCGAAGCTGGTACACAAGCGGCGTGCTTAGGGGCCGCCCTTGATCCCCTCCGACACGAACTTGCTCTTCTGCGTGCAGAGTCCCCAGACATACGCACCGCGGAAAATCAACCACTGGATGAGCGTCGCCTTTTTTTGGCTCTTCGACCGCGAGGGGTGCCTTCTGCGCCTCCCAATGCTTCATGGGCTGCCGCCTCAGTGTCCATCATGGACATCCATCACTAGCATCTTGGTCGGCCCCTGCGCCTGGGCAGTTACGCAGCTTCATCTCATCTATAGTTCCTCCAGAATTCTCGATGTTGTCCGAAAGCTTCTTCGCCCTGGAGGATCGACCGGGGTGATGAGATGATAGCATCCTGCCGATACGGATGCGAAGCTCGGCTTGACGATCTTCGACGCCTGCAGCTTCTTCTTCGCGACGCTCCCTCCCGCCTCGTCAGCCTCTCAGCAACCCTTGTTCTACCTCAGCTAACAAGTACACAAGCCGGGCAGGACACCTCGCCCCGCTCCGTTCGTCAGCCCTAACGTCATGATCGTCTTCCTACAATACGCCCCCTGTCCATGAGCTGCATTCCGCGCTTGTACAACCCACCTTGCTTACCGTTGCTGCGTCATGGACCTGGTCCAATTTTTGCTAGTGTCCTGCAAAGTCAAAACGGCGCCGACTTACTTGCACCGCACCGAGAAAATCGCGCTATTCGAACGGACCTCTCTATCCAATCAAAGAATTGATTTTAGACTCGTCATCCGTTCTGCAAGGTGTCCTCTTAATTTAGGGTTGGCTCGGCCGGAAATATGAGGCAGCCGGAAATATGCCACACACGGATAGTAGTAGAACGGTGTGCGCGTTTTTCTCGGTCGTTTCGACTGTTCTTGCCGGTATATGCTATCGGTATTGAGCAGTGCTCAATATTACAGTAGTGTAGCGTACATGTGTTAATACCGGTAATATATTTTTCTTGTGAGCTTCGTTCTGACTTGTCTGGAGCTGGTAGCGGAGCCAAGCGATCACTCGGAAGTGACGGATGAATCTCTCGACAGTACTGTACCGACATTTGTTTGTCATAAGGGCAAAGCCGTTACTACCAATCACAAGACGCGATAGGTAGCAGCGTTATTGTTTTGTCAAAAAGGCCCCTGGTACCGTACAATGCATTTTAAAGTACGACGCGTTATGATTGGCTCAGCTTCATTTTTCAAATCGCTACATCCAAATGGATGAGTGAGGGGTCCGGCACCCGAAATATAGTTTACGATGTTCAAAACAAGTGTAGCCCCACCCAAAAAAGGTAACTGAAAAAGGGCACGAGCACCAAGCAAAATTATCAGGACCACCACGCTAGAGTGAATCTGCACTTATAAATAAATTATACGATCTCTGACCTTAGACAGGCGTCCGGCTGTACGACCTCGTACATCTTGCCATTGCGCGCCGCTGGATGTCGTGCGGTGGTCTATGCCTACGATCGACATCACCAACCGGTACTCGTCAGTGATGGCCAAAAATGTATGATCGATGTTAGAGTCACACAGCAGGTTTGTGCCTTCGTACCTAAGAGCGCATTATAGTCACCGTGTCAGTCACCTCCTCTGACTTAGCTGTGAATAAAGACACAGAAGGCACAAAAGGCACAAACCAGGAATATATTACGCGCGCAGATTTCATAAATTTCATCAAATTTAGACATCTTACTCAAGGGGAGTTGAGAAAATGTCGTCTTCTCGTCTAAATGTCGTACGAACACAATTTGGTGTTGCTCGAATGTGACTTGTGATTTTGACTTCAAAAACTAACTCGGACAGAGCAACACTCAAAGTATCTCTTCGACTTCGGCATGACATGAAGCAATGCTGTCTATTTCCTGGGAACGGATACGAGTAAAGATTCTTTTTTAACATTGAATGGTCACCGCAAGTACTATTTAGTCTTAGGTACTATAGCTTCCCTATGCATGCAGTGCCTTCAGCAAATTCCGCTTCCTGAAGTATCGTAGAAGGCTTTTTGACGGGGACGTTGGCAAGGCTATGCCTCTCTCGGTACACTCGAAGAACAGCAGCACCAATGGACCGCAGTTGTAGCCATCCGATTGCTTCAAACGTTCCTCTCGTTTAGCCACCATCGACTTCGTGGTCTCGTCGAACAAAGTTTCGACGATAGTTTCGCATTCTTCGAAGTGCTTCCGCTTTTACTGAGGGTCAAACACAGTGAGCGTTTGTGGTGTCGATTTCAGGTCGAACACGACGTCACACCAGTGATGTTTGTCGAGGTGGAGTGGAAGTAGCACGAATCCATTGCGGCTGTGAAACGGCTCGCTACCTGCGATAATCTTGCATTTACTTTCGAAATCTCCAGTCCCACAAAATGCCGGGGAAACGATGCCAATCGGACCGAATTCTTCGTGAAGCATTGTCATACCGTCTATTAAGGCATCATCGTTGAGCTATTCGTCTTCGCGAAACCGTAATATAGCATCATTACGAATCCGTCCGAAGGGCGATTCTCAGGTCATAGTCAATAACAAACTCCGAATTGCTGCAGTAGCGCTATCTTTACCAATATTTAGGTATTCATCGAGACCAGGCGGTACAGATAGTCGATTTAATGAAGTAGATTGAACCCACTCCATGGTGTCAGATGCCGCGGTCTGATCTTGGCTAAATACTCCAACCCTTGGTACTCGAATGCCGACAGATTGATTGATCTCTGGGAGTGATTTTGCATACTCATCCAAAAGCCGGAGACATTTCGCCACAAATTGTTCAGTAACAACAAACTTAACTTTCACGAACACACTCGTGAGGGGCAATCAACTTAGCAATAGCTTGTTTTCTGGGGCCCAGTGTTTTCACGGTGACACCAGCTAAAACCCCGTGAGCAGACTCATAACTGAAAGCAGATTTAAGCACTCGCGATACGTTTGAGAGTGTGGGCACTGATACAAGTGTCCCTTGGACCAGATTCGTGGCCTCCTTGCGCGAGTCTGTCATTCGTTGTCGTTTTTCTTTCTGTTTCTGGCCTTTCCGTATTTTGGGGCATCCTCTGCTCTTGGTACTCTTCGAGACGAAGAAAGAAACGTCATCGCTGGAGCTGGAGCTCTGGTTGGGGTCCTCGCAACTTCGGCTCTTCACAGGCAAAGTCAAACCAGAAGCATTTACGCTTGCTTCTTCAAGAGGGTGTCCTTGAGGTGCTGGTACTCCGTCAATGTGATTTTCAATTATCGGCACTTCGTCGCTGTGACTCTCGATTGGAGGCACATCGTGATTGTGGCTCTCACTTGTTGGAACACTGTCTGTGTGACTGTCGATTGTTGACCCTCTACCATTGTGATTTCCGATGAATGACACCCCGTCGGTGTGACTTTCGCTTGGTGGCACTCCGTCAATGTGACCTGGTTCAGACCCTTGATCTTTTCCTGAGACAGCTTCGAGCGTTGGAGGAACATCATCCTCGCTGTGACTCATGACCATGTCTCTTGCTGGCACCGCTGCAGATAACTGAAAGAGCGGGTTCACCTCTGTCAGTCGGTCAGACCGCACCGCAGTTTCAGAGCCAAACGGAACATCACCACAAACTATAATCTCCTCAAAGCGCTTTAAAGCCACCAGCATCTTCGTGAAAACAGGTGTACCGTTACGACTCATGATGTCGGCTATTCGCGTCGCAACAGCGTGAGATACGCGAAATTGGTTGGTGCCATTAAGAACCTTGTGTCGGAACGCTGTTAACGAAGAGTCGCTAACTCGAAACGAGCTGCATCCAGCTTCATCATCCGCGGTGTCATCCTCGTTAACAGGAATGTTCAGTAGACATGTTAAACTCCACCGCGGGTGGATATACTTCACCGGAATTGCACTGTTGTTCGACAGCAGTCGCCAATAGATGACATGGCGACAAGGTAGCAGCTCCGTCCTCATGAAAGTACAGCAGCATCTGTAAGTCTACATAATGAACAGAAGGAAGAGAAATGATAAGTTCAAAATCAATGCAAGGAATTGATTCAATACAAACTTACGCTTGTGTCAATTTGATACTTGCGCTCCGGTTCTGCCAAGGATGTGAGCTCAAATACGTGATCTTGTAGCTCTCGAATATTATACTGCGTCTTTCGGTCGTTCGCCACACGGAAATGTTTCTCAACGAGCTGGTACGCGTGTTGGCTAACTTCCTTGGCCATCTTTTCCAGTTCCGCATCCGCCCCGCTGTAACGCATATAGTCAACATCCGTCATCTTCTTCGCGTACTTCATTTCAGCGATTGACTGCAAGAACATGAGTGTATCCACACATTCATCAAGCATCATGGTGGGCTTCAGTACGTCTTTTAAATGTCCCAGGCGGCCTCCAGGCTAGCAAACCCACGCAGAAGAAGATGTTAACAATGTAACTCACCATGTTTATAGTGATCATGAAAGTCGTACCGATTGTTAGTGGTGTTGCCTAGATGAGGGACGTCCACCCGTCCGTAGCCGCTCTACATTTCTCTGCACTGGTGCCGGGATATGCGTCTTAACCGTCAGCGTCCCCCTCCTTTCTAGCATTCCTCGCGGCCACGCTCGTAGACGTCCGTTTCTTGAATACTTGATGCGTTGCATCCTGATACGCGGCGAAAGCTGCAAAGAAGTCCTCCCAGCTTGCATATTGGCGCTGTTCCAATGGGGGTGCATACACAGTAGTTGCAGGGACGTGGGCCTCGGGGGAGGTCGCCTCTGTATGCTCGATCTCAGCCTCCACGCCGGAGCTCGACGACGCGACACTCGCCATACTTCGTCTTTTCGGAGGATTTCGAAATGAAAGGTTGAGAGACGGCCGGGGAGGGGGAAAGGAGGAGAGGAGGTGTTTCTCTATTTTCAAATATAGGGAAATTTATGCGTGATCGGAATTTTATTTTTTGTTTCGATTTTATTTTTAAATTACGCTGCACTCACTGTGTGACTTTATCCACTTCCAAAATGTATTGCAGGTATTGGCATTTATCAATACTACTCGCAGTGCCATATTGCAAGCTCCACGGGTATTGCAATCAGGGTTCGGTAGTAGTGGCAATTTTGGATTAGTAGTGCAAATGCTAATACTAACGAGATCTGGAAACGGACCTTAGCATTAGCATTAGTAGTTAGGCTAGAGCGTTAGTATTAGCACTACTAATAGTACTACTAATGCTCTACTAACGCTACCAACGCGCTGCTTTCCTGATACGATGCTTGCTTTCTTCCATTCTCCAGAGCTCAAGACAATTTTGGCGCAGTATCAGTTGGCGTTGAGCTCACTCATTGTCGGTCCTTCACCACAACGAGCTCGTAGCGAATGATCCTACCGAAAAGACTCGTTCTTGAAAATCCGTTGAACAGACCCGTCCTAACCAAGTGTGAGCAAGTTTTACAACCGAAAGCCATTTATCCTGTCTAAATTCGGCAAACCAGATGTACATGTCGATTTGCTGACAAAACTGCTCCACTTTCCAGAAATGAACGTTTCCCTGTTTCTTTTTTGCATGCTGAACCTGAGTATGCATTTTCAAACGCCCCTTTGTTAGGGTACTAACTCCTCCAGATCACTGTCTTCACAGAAGTACCAATGTAGTGTTTTTCTGCTGTACCTCCTTCACGTTAAAATTAAGACGACAAACGCGTAGGTTCTATAGCCACAAGTGCGTCTACAGTCAATTTAACCTTTCCGAAAAAGCCACGTCCGTTCAGGTGCACAGCTCGTTACTGCAAAGTGGTGCACTGGATTCTTGTAAACGCTGCACGGAGATGCACGGCCTCCCAGGAACAAGCAGTACGAAGGCAAGCTAGGGATAATAGAAATGAATGCATCAAATCACCCACCATGCGCGGCCTTTGAAGATCCTTCAATGGGTATCAGGATAGTAGTACTAATAGCACTACTAACGTTCGTTTTCGATTACTAATTTGATTAGCTCTACAAACGGTTTCACTTGACTTCGTTATTATTAGTAGTAGTAGTGAAATTAGCACTACTAACACTACTAATGAGCTCACTACTACCAAACCCTGTTCGCGACATGTTGATTTTTGTATCCATTTCACTCCAGACTGGATACTCCAAGAACTATACTTCAAAAATGGTATCTGGACGATCATCTTGGAGCAACATCAAAAATAGAACTAACTGCTGGCTGAGAGCGCTTAAACCGCGCTTCACTTACGACAACGTAGTATAGGCATTGGAGTATATTACTTAGCTTTAGTATAGGTTTGCTGTGTACTTGTGTTGAACACAATACACTATCTGCCGGTGCTTCGGTGGTCCGGCAAGGAGGTCTAGCTTACTCGAGAACTTGCAGCCTGCGGCGCAAGCTAGACCTCACCGCATCGGATCACCGATGTCACCTGTCGTGGCATTCTGCAATCACTTGCTTTACGCATTGCCTTTGCATTTGCTGCTAGCAACTTGCCTACTCTAATGACTACTGTTACTACAATGACGGTTACTCTAATGAGCCAAGGCCAAGACGCCAGCAGCGTGACGCACACCGCGTCACGCAGCTGCGGACGAACACACTGGTTGTGACGTATGTGATCGACAAGGCGCAGCAGCGCCACTTCGACTTGCAACTGGCACGTACTTCGACGCCGACGCTTGTCCTCCATTTTCCCCTTCGGCATGCTTTTTCAGAATTTCGAAAATTATCAGTCAACGGGAAGAGCTGTCGCCCACCCCAGGTAAAACCAGATGGCTGAGAGCGAGCGCGCACGACTCTTGTAATCCGTCGGATGCGGCGGACGAAGATATAAGACCGACCCTGATTGACCACAGTATTAATACGCTAATCTGATAGGATTATCGATCATTACTCTGGATAACTAGGGCGTCTGCGACTTAGACTAGGAATATCAATTTGGTACTGGGGTGTAACGAAGCATCTGACGGCCTAGCAAAAGATCATTAATGCGAGTTGTTAGCAACATTGGACCTACATCCAACTACTTTTTGCCTCCTCCCTTCTTGGTGGTCTTATCAGGCTTGATGGGTTCGTCGATGACGACGACCTGGGCTTCGTGCACGCCGAACAGCTCCGGCAGCACGTCCAGCAGTTCCGTGGCGCAGTGGATCTGTAGCTAGATCTGCTGCTGCCCCTGTCCGTCTTGGACAGCGACGAGCTGCGGGCGATATTCTTGCCCAGGCTTTTGCTAGCGTCCTTGATGTTGACCTCCCAAAGCCCTCGAGACCCGTGACGAAACTGAGGCGCTTGCGGCCCTTGCGCGAAATCTTGGAGATGGTCACCTTGCAGTTCTTCTTCCGCTTGGTAGCCTCCTCGATCTTGTCGTTGTTCTTCTCCTTGACGGTCTTGTCCACCACTCCGAGCGTGATACATGTACCCACCGTGATCGACTGCTCCACCTCCAGCAGCTCCACCACCGTGCAGTTATACTTGGTGAACACGAGGTCGGAGCAGTGCTCGGCTTTCACTCGTTGAACACGGGACCGCACTCGCAGTACTCGGGCAGGAACGTGTCGATGGGGAGTACACCACGCTGTTCAACTTGGACTTGCCGTTATCTTGATGTTCTTCCTCCTCCTCGTCCGAGTCACTACCGGTAGATTCCGGTCCGTACTTCTACGCCAGTGCGTCGAAGAGCTTGGACTCCTTGCCTTTGTACTCGGCCAGCACCGCGGGCACGCCGTCGACCTTCCCGGGGTTGTACGTGTCGTAGAAGGTCAGTGAACGCTGGTGGTTGAAGTTTGACTCCTTGTCCTCCTCCTCTTCTTCTTCTTCTTTTTCTTCTTCGTTAGCGCCGTCGAAAAACCCATTCTCTGTAGGTACAGGCCCGTACTTCTTCACGAGCGCCAACAACAGCTGTGCCTCGCAGCCCAGCGCCAGCGTTGCGCTCCAGCACTCCGTCGATCTCGTGCAGCTTGTCGTCATTGTACTTACGGTAGAAGCGCGTGAAGCACTCGCGGTGCGGAGACCTTTGGTGATGATATCCTTCTGTGCCACTCGTTCACAGTCCGTGGAGTCTGCACTTGGAGCACATGCCCTTGACCTGCGCCTGCACTCGCCCGTCGACAAGTTGTCGATGCACACGAGCAGCAACGAAAGCCGCAGCACCAGCAGCATCAGCTTCCAGGCGTACCCCCAGAGCGACGATGACGAGGCGCCCACCAACTTTCGCCTCGTGCAACAGGCCAGCAGCTTCGACGTGGATGCTGCACATGCGCGAGAGCACGTTCCGCGACAGCTTCATGCCGGGCGGCGCGCACAAATCGAACCAGGACTCGCATAGCGGCGGGAGCCCCACGGAGCCGGACGACGCGCTCGTGCGCATGGATGACAGCTACCGCCGCGCGTACAACTGCAACCCGCGGCCGTCAGTGACCGCCTCAGGCCCGACGCCCGACGGCATCACGCCGCTGTTACAGGCCCCGCGCGCGGGCGACATCGACCTGGTCAACGCGCTCGTGATCCAGGCCGGCACCGACATCCTGCGACGCGACCCCATGTTCGGCCAGACGGCGCCGCACTTCGCCATCTGCGGTGACCACCTGAACGTGGTGCAGACGCTGCTCATTACGCAGCTGCGCGGCTCCATCATGAACGTGGCCGACAACAGCCGCAACATGGCGCTGCACCTGGTTACGGCCAAGTCGCCGCGCACGACCAAGCTGCTGAGTGCGGCGCCGACGTCAAAACTACCTTAACATACTGAGGAACACCTCAAAAATGTGGCCCACAAACGTTCCCTTTCATGCAACATTTCCTAATGTTGTACGAATGTTGACCTAGCGACGCTCGGGCCTTCTTCCTCCAACGTTACCCTGTTTCTTCCTGCTATCTCAAGTCTCAAATTTCCCTCCCAAATTTGTCTCCCCTTTTGAGCTCCTCGCCTCCCTCGGGTGGGTCACCCCTCCCCGATGGCTACAAAATGTCCGCCGGACGAAAAGCAGGGACCTGCTCAGGCCAGCGGACTCGAAATACGATCACCTGATTGGTCAATCCGCCGGATTCCCACACTCAGTCGGCCCGATATCCCAATTACGGCATGGGTACCTCTGGGGCTTTACGGGACCAAGCAAATGCTCCACACTTGTATCCGAAGGAAACTCTGATGGCCCAACGCAACCACCACCGAGAACTCACAGCCAATCTTCGGTCGGTGAAATATCTCCACGTGATCCGAGAGTTCAATGCAGCTGCAGACTCTTTAGCTACAGAAGCTCTCAACAGCAAACAGTCCAGCGTGGTTTCAGCCGAAACCAGGAAAACAAAGTTAATCGAGCTCGACCAAATCGATGAAGTCATCTACGAGCCTTCGCCGGAGGTCGCCACGCCAACACTCGGTGAAGCGGCCACCTACGGGAGAGCGTCGGTCAACCTAGCCCAGACTCGTGTGGCCCGCCAAGCACCCTGTAACAAATCGTTTTTCTATTTTGTGAAGGATGTGCCGGATTACATAACCGCCACGGCCCGCCGACAAGCGAGAGCACAGAAGAAGCGTGTCCGGTTTGCGAATGAGCTCTCGGTGATGGGCCAGGATGACGCAACACAACGAGACGAAGCAGATGAGGTAGCCTCAGAGACTCAGAATGAAGCGGAAACCGAGCTACCAATGACCGAGGCAAGCGTCAGAGCACCAAATGCAAACGACGTCGACCGTGTAACCATTCAAGAAGAGCGAATACGAAGGATCTCCGCTGCCCACGACGAGGAGCTGAAACCTCAAAGCCGTTCTCCGAGGTGAGGAAGCTAGCCTGAGTTACAGTGCGGCGAGAGATGCATGGAAAATGGCCGACAAGTTTGCGCTAAGCGAGGACGGTGTGCTGTATATTATCCGAGCGAACCGTCGGTGGAGTAATGAAAACCAAACGGAAACCAAGAGGAGACCAAGATGCCCCACAACGATGATTCAGGAAGTATTACAGAGCTGCCACGACTCGTTAGAAGGTGGCCACCAGTGTATCGGTCGAACATACCACCGAGCGAAAATGGATTATTATTGGATCGGACTGTACGCAGACGTTGAGCGGCATGTGCAGTCTTGCCCAGACTGGGAATGTGCTAGTCGAGAGACCATTCCAGCTGGTGTCGATGGATTTCGTCATTCCATTGCCGAAATCTCGGCGAGGAATACCGCGCTGTTACTGTTTCAATGCTCGTTCACAGGATTCGTTATGGGGAAGGCCATGTCAGATACCACCGCATTAAAAGTCGTCAAGCGTTCGAAGAGTGTGTCCACCGAAAGTTTGGGGCTCCAACGATGATTCGCCATGACCGAGACCCTCGGTTCATGAGTGAGGTTTTCCAAGCATTCGCTGAGATGATGCAATCTCGGTCGAGGGCCACGTTGAGTTATCGTCCGCAAGCAAACGGGCAGCAAGAACGATCAGTCAAGACCGTGCTGCAGTCAGTGCGCGTGTATGCGGAAGACCTGCTGCAACAAGACTGGGACGAGATCGCCGAACGACTTGTCTTCGCTATCAACAACTCTCAGGACGGCACTCGGAAGGATACTCCGTTCTACCTCGTTCATGGGTGGGATGCTCGGTCTAGGCTGCGAGCAATGTCGTCGTCGCTAAAACGAGGATCCCGAGGGCAAACCGATGCGCTAGCATGGCGCCGAGAAGTGAATCGACAACAAGAAATCGCATGGAAAATGGTGATGGAGTATCAGAAGGTCGAGAAGGCTCGGAGAGCCCACGAACACAACGAGTCGCTTAACAGACGTGAAGCAGCAGCAGTACCGAGGATTCCAGCGAATGACAGCGAGAACAAAGTAGCACCGAATCGGAAGATAGCTGGGAGCCTGATAGAGTGGCAGGCGAATATGAAGTAGAGGCTATTCTGGACGACCAATCACCGCTAACAACGAGCACCCATCGCGCGGTCAGAGAGTTCAAGGTGAAGTGGGTCGGCCACGACGAGCCTACCTGGGAACCATCATCGAGCTTGTCATGCGGCGGGTTGTTCTACGACTATTTGCGAACTGACGCAGCGAACGACGACTCCAAATGGTTCAGGTGGCCGACAAGGACTAGCTCGAACCGCTACCGAGGATTGAACTGCCTACGGGGTTGGTACAGCCCGTAGAAGCAGACGAAAATGATACTGTACCAAAATGGAAGTCACCGATTACTGAACAACCAAGTCTCCTGGGAGGCTCGGTTTGTGACAGTGACGTGACGAGATGAACTGCCTACGGGGATTATGCAGCCCGTAGCGTCAGACGAAGATGACTACTGCCATTTAGTTTGTATATGATGTGAACGAACTCGATGTGGATTTGGATTAAGTGCAATTACTGGAGCCTGAACTACACCCGTAATGAGCTACGGAGATCGGACCGAACGAGATAAGCAAGAGGAATGAATGACGAAGCACGGAAGCACACGACGGAGGCCTAGATGTCAACAGAGGAAGCAAGGTCAGCCAACACATCCAAATTCGAGGTCTGGCCAGACGTGGAACTGTCGGTTGGCGTTGGAGTAGCAGCGGGAGCAGCCGAGTCCTCGGCTTGACTTTCACCCTTTTCTTCATCGTCAGTAGGTCCTGGAGGAGCAGTCACCGAAGCTTGAGCTACCCAGGGGGACACGACCGAGGCTTGTGGTAACGACGGATCCACCATGATTCCGGAAATTACCTCCACCTCGGTCATACCACGGGACACGAACAAAGGCACCAGAGGATTGCACGGCGCGAAAGTAGTGTTGAAGGAGTGACTGGAGGGCGCTTCCACCCAACGGTTCCGCCATAGTTGACGAGCATCCAGTGTCGCGAGCTCGCCGATCCAATCCTCGGATGTCGGGGCCCACTCAATCACCTCGAACGAGTATTGGAGGTAACTGGTTTCCAACAAGAACTCGGTCGGCCGTCTGCAACGACACTGGTGACGCCGGGGTCGCCGAAGTTTTGGGCGGAGCTGGAAGAATAGGCGACCCCGAGGTCTGAGAGGACTCGGACGATGTCGGGGAATCGATGATGAAGTCATCGGATGCCTCCACAGTCTCCAGTTCCCTCTGGGATCGCAAAGTAGCTAATACCGACGCGCCGCGGGTGGGACGACCATCACGACGAGCCGGCGAAGTGACAGCTGAGGAAAACGATCCATAAGCGAGGATCGCGTCCGTCCGAGGATCGGTGTCTACCTCATCACCCGACAAGTCAATGACTTCGGCCTGGGTCGAAGGCACCGAGGGTCCGGGAGCCGGTGGAAATCTAGGCGGACGACTCGGTGGAGATCCAGGCGGAGTACTCGGTGGAGACCCAGGCGGAGGACTCGATGGAGACCCTGCAGGATGCGATGGTGTAAGCGACACCGGCGACGAACTGACTGAGGAGCTCGTTGGCAATCCCGCAGGACACGAAATGGATTCATGGGTGGTCTCGGTAGCGTTAGAACTTCGACGGCGGGGATGGGAGGCGTCCCTGGTAATGGCGCTGGCAACGCCGGTCTGGTTAACGGCGAACCGGTGATCCCCGCACCGACGACACCGGGCGGGGATCCAACTTCTAAATGATAATGGGACGGCTGGTGGTGATGGAGGAACCCCTGGTGCGGCTGCAGGTGTCGGAGAAGGAACATGAGCCGGCGATTTTGCTGGTGGAGCAAACAGAATCCTGACACATTGAGAGGTGGCCAGTTTCAAGGCTTTGGTGGCGCAGGAGGTAAACTCGGCGGTGGTCGCCTAGACAATGGTGGCGGAGTCTTGGCCTTGAAGAAGACGGAAAGACTTGAGGTCCTTGGCCATGGCGAAGGCCGGAAGCTCGATGTCGACACCATAGAACTCGGCAGCGACGCGCACCTTGAAGACGCGGTAATTGACGGAGTATATGTAGAGCTTATTAACACACAGCAATTACCATCCTGTGAGTCCCAATGCTCTTAGCGCTTGAAAGCACAATATTCTGATTGTGATTGTCGATTGACATCTCTCCACAATCAATTACCGGTATTCAATTACCGGTATTCAATTACCGGTATTGTGATTGACAATCTCGGCAATATTACAATCACAATCATTTTTCCACAGCCCTGTGCTCAGGCTGCTATGGAAGCCACTCCTTATGGCAGCTCTACTCCTGCTGAGCAGCTAGCTACGCAAGAGCATGTCGGGCCGAGTTTGTGCGACGATATCGCTGCAGTTGGGAGATGACGAAGAACGTAAATTCTATGGTGTTGGTGACGGTGATGAGGATGCATTGGCGCAAATCGAGACCGTGCATCCAATCGAGAGCTACGCGACCGACTTTGAGCAGCTCCTTCAAGCGCTGTTTGAAGGGGAGGAACGCAACGTAGCCTTGCTAAATGAAATGGACCGCTTCATCAACTCCACCGCCGTGGCGCTGCTTTGGCGCTATGGCTCAATTGAGGAAGAACACCAAATGATGCATCGAATGCTGAGCGCGAGCACAGTTGGCACGCAAACGGACGCCGCCGTATTTGAGAAACCTTTGCGTTTGAGCTCGCGAAGGAGAGATCAGGGGAATATGAGAGTGACGACTACGAATCGGATGGCGAAGGTATCGGCTCTCGCGACGCGTCAGTGTTGGTAAAGTCGGATGGTTTCGGCCCAATGGGTAAAGTCCACCAACTAAAAGGCCGTTTGGACTTTTAGTGGCACAGGACTCTATCGCAAGTATCGGCCGAGCATTATATGCAGTATTTTAGTTTAATATGTATCAAAATAGGATAAAACACCGATAATTATCTTGGGAGTCCAACCCTTATAACATCTCCCAGGCATTCGAGTGCTGCAGTCGCGTTACACGATGTCCAGCGAAGAAAACCCCGCCACCTTCAGCCTGGTTTGGAGATCCCCAATGAGATCAAGCACAAGACCAAGCCGAGATCGAGGCCAAGATAACGACGTTAAGCGCCTCCAACAAGAAGCAGGTGGCACGCACCAGCGTCGACCGTGCTGATATGGCGCTAGCAAAACCTGCCGAGAGCGGCCTAAATTAACTGACAGCCGTGAAATATGGCGGGCGCAGCCACTTCAATCGGGATTGCGACAACACCAACGTGGACAAGGTGCATGACATGTTTGGGCCCAACAAGCTCAAGGTCAAGCTCAAGATTGATAACGCGCTATCATAGGGCGGCCTCATCGTTCTCTAGGGCGACGTATCCATCGAGATCATGGCCGGTCCTGTGTTTCTACGGCGGTCACCGAGACATCGACTGCGCAAGCATTCTGCAGCATGGTCCAATGGAGCAGAGTGTATGGTGCCGTGCGCCATGAGTGGTTAGTGCAAGGATCCACTGGGTCCCACTTCCACAGACCACTACGTGAACCAGGAGGGCACAATGGGGAGGCAAGTCACATTGATCTTGGTACACGAGGTGTGTGAGCGCAGAGCAAAAATATGTTCGCGGCTCCGCGTAGCAGAATATCAAGAAACCGGAAGCGCAATCAAGTCAAGGACCACAATCACTAACCGTACGAGCCGAAGGACTTTCTCGTCAAGTACTGTCGGATCTTTCACGCCAAAAGGAAAGTCCGGAGCGAGGGAAGTTTTACTAGGCCACCACCGAGCTTAAGAACAAACAGGGGACGCATCATGGTGTTTAGCGACGAGAAGCGCGTGGCGCGAACTTCGTCGGGACCCCGAGCACGCAGAGCCGCCATAGCGAGTTGCATCAAGGGACCTGGTGAGTTGAACGCGGTTGCTGCTTGATCAACGTTCATCAGCACCTTGTGGTCTGCGAGACGAATCGCTTGGTGGTAACCCCAACAGAGCTCCTTGCCACCCTTCAACGCGTGCGTCTTCTTCATCGTAAAGAAATTGCGTCCGACAGCAACGAGAAGCTGAGCGCCAAGACGTGCCACAATATCCAGGGCCTGGAGAACAGACATAACGTTCACGTCCGGGTTGGAGTAATAGTCCTTCAAACTGGACGTGGAGATGGTTTCCACCAACTTCATCTTAACGATAAAAGTCCTCGGACCGCGGAAACCCCGACGAGGTGCACCATCGGTTGATGGAGGGTGTGCAGGAGGTGCAGGTGTAGTACTGGGGCCGTCCTGACGTCTGCGAAATCCTTGGCAGTCGACGGCAACATGACCGGCGAATAGAGAGCAGCCATGCCGTCGTGAACCACTCGAAGGCCTCCAAACTCTCCGTCGTATTGGTGAAGTGCTGCGTTAATCACGTTTCGCACCAGAGAACGAGGCAATGGGCGTTCGGGTTCGCCTCTTGCTTTGGCGGTGCGTCTGTCGATGGCTCGGCCATCACAACGTCCTTATCGTCCTGTCCTTCTTGCTTTGGTTCGTCACCCATACTCTCATCCTTTTGGTCAGAGCCCGAAGGGCCGTACTTTGAGCCGGCCTGCAGGTCGGGGGAACGATCAACCGTAACGTGATATTTGAAAATCTCCGCCGGTGCCGCGTCGAGCGAGATACCAAAATAGTTGACGTTCAGTGGCGTTGTCTTGCCGCTGCTAGCAACACCCGACCGACGGCAGATCTGCACTTCTTACTGTAGGTCGGCGCCATCCGCGGAGACTTCACGAGGGCCAGCGCGGCCGCTTCACTCTGCTGGATACGCGGATCGGCGATCTGGTTGCCGATCTGCTCGTAGCCCGATCCGGACACGGCACCTGCGCCAGCTCCTTGTTGACCACGAAAGCCGCCGCCACCGCGGCCATCAAATTCTCCTCGACCTCTTCCACCGAAGCCTCGGTCTCCGCTACCGCCACGATCGCGGCCTCCTCCACCACGGCGATCGCCTCCACTTCGGTCGCCTTCTCGACTGTAACCACGGTCATTACGCCCGCGATCACTGCCGCCTCCATGCCTACGATCGTCGCGATCAGTTCCCTCACCGTAACCTCGATCACCATCAGCTCTGTAACCACGATCATCGTGCTGGCCACTGCTAGCACCGTATACACGATCGTCCCTGCCGCCGTATCCGCGCGAGCGATCATCATGGCCTTCTCCTGCATACACTCAGGAGTGGTCGTCATGTCCACCGCCGCCTCCGCCACTGCCATAGCTGCCGCTGCCGTTGTTTCGTAATATCTGCGAGCATGTAAGGTGTGTCGTGAGTTCTAGCAAGTGATTCAGCTTGTGGTGGCATGGTTTGGAGAATTTCGAAACCGGAAAGATCTCTACGGTTTCCAGACACGCCAGATCCTCGTGTGTGCTGCCGCTTCTTTTCCGCTTTAGCGTTGGCTGTTGCAACCCTTCGATCTAGAACTCGAAGAGGAGCGATTTTAATTTAACAGGAGCCTTTACTGGTGTTGTATTGTCTCTTTCGATCCACCAATGAGGATGGAAATCCATAGGTTAAAAAAATTCTTTTCTCGCTTCAATCTCCCGAATCACGTGAATACATGGGATACCCATGGTGTGTTTGAACTCTCCAGTACAGTCGCCTTGTCGGATGCGCCGCGTTTGTTCGAGGCAGATCATCAACGCATTTGGCGTGATAACGCCATTGACATTATCAAAACGACTGCCTTCTAATACGCGGAGACTCTTCACAACAGATTCTGAGACGGCATGCTTGTGTTTCGTATCGAAAGCTGTCACCACTTAGTCATGCGTTGGTAAATCGTAAAAAGGTCTCCCTCAGAATTCACAAGCCATTTTTTAAAGCGGCGTGATAACCTTCAGCTCTCGATGTAGCTTGGAGGCCGAAATGAACTGCTTGATTTGTCCAGCAACGAATTACATTCCATTTCCAAATATCAAACCATGTTTTCTCCACATAACGAGCCTCGAGTGTGCATATTGTATGCATTTGTTTTCGTTTCTCTTCATACTCGCATTCAGTTTTTGAGCCGATGATTTCACGAACAAAAGCACAAAATGATTTATGTCATCGGCAACTGCCCTTGGTGTCGCGTCCTTCGTCTTTACTACTACTGAAGTAAGTAGCTTAGCGCAAATACCGGCAGTTAATGTGATAGAAATGTGAGCCGCTATAGAAACGGCGTACCAATTAGATGGTACGTGGGGTGCCGTTAGGAGAATGGGTGTCCATGTGGACACCCGTGTGGGATTAACGGTTCCCTACCAGACGACTCAAGAGGCCTGTGCCGCACTCTCATTGACACGAATCAGCCACAAATCCAGAGGCTGATTCGCGTTTTCAAATAGTAATTTAAAAATGCTATTTTCTGTAAATATTATAAACAAAGCCGCGACTTCGCACGGAACAGCTCTGGATTTTACTTTGAGCTCAACAAACTCAGTTTCAAAAGTGAGTGTTTATAGAAAAATGGATTGGAATTCGTCGTGCAAAATTCACTTCATATTCTTTCGCCATTTTTGAATTTTACTTCAAGGGTATTGATTAGGAGATACTGATGGACGATGATACTGTGTCTTTCTGCCAAAACGCCCTCCGTTTTAAGGTCCCACGTAGGAGGAGGGCCCTTACGAAAGCTCTCTTAACTGATCAGATGATAGCCACTAAAATGTACCTTAACCCTAATGGAAAAGACAGAAATGTTCATGTGGTGTACAAATATTACCAAAAACAAATTGACATTTAAGTATGCAAACTGGGTTACTGGTTTGTACACGCCTGCTTAGCCCAACAGCTAACAGGTGGCGCGGGTTCAATCCCCGTGTCGGTAGGGAGCTCGACGCTTGAGGTAAGTGTCGTGTGCAAGTCCTCCGTCGGTTCCGAGACATAATTAAGTGTTTGGGTCGACGCGATCCACCCTCCCAAGGGGTGAGTCTCATGTGGAACAGTCGGGATAGAATTTCTGGGATGATAACCCACCTGGAGGTTCTGTCCAATGGGCGTTCTGCGGATGGCAAATGGGATTATTCCCTGGGCAAGACGTTAGAGCCCCTTCTTTATTGCAAAAATGCACCATCATTTTAATTCAAAAATCAAGATAGCTGGACAAAAACAATCCCATAAGATAATCAACAGATTTTAGCGACATCTTCAAACATTTGGTTACAATCTTTCCCGAGTCCACGTGGTATCCGAAATTTTGGTAGCTCTTCCACAAATGTTGAGGCAATTCTTCAGACGTGCAACAAGAGCTCACTTTCCAACTTGCCATGTCAGTACCGCTGCCAGCAATTTTAACTTGTCACCTATTAATCAAAAACGGCGAACCTCTCACTTCATGCCGCAACAAGACCGACCCGATAGACTTTCCCTTTGAGGTCGGGCGCGGATTTCTGGTGCTCAAGGCTCAAGTCGCGACAGAATTGCTTCGGAAACTACCGGACGAGTGGCAAGAGAATTTCAGCGTTTTCCTCAAGCCTTTGAAGCATGCATCCCAACGCGATTTTCTAGAGCTGGATGTGGAAAATTACGATAGTCGAATTTCAAGGGCCTGGAACCTCGCTCGGCTTCGCCTGCACGGTCAGTCTGACATTGTTTTAATGCTCTTTGTGTATGTTCCAAGGGCAGCAGATCCACGCACGAACACGATTCGGAGGGCGACAGAGAATCGAATTCAAGAACAAGCTCCTCGCGTAGAAGCACTTTTGGCTGAGCGCAATATTCAAAGTGGGCCAGCTTCGCAACTCTACATGGCGACAATGCAAGCGCGGCTTCATGTTGATGTCCCACTACAAGTTCCGGATAATGCAACTTTTCACCAACATCAAAACATCGATCAACTTTCACAAGAGATGCAAGCCAATCAGCAGGCTGATCAAGCAAATATTGACTCAAACTTTAGAGTCATCAGAGTCACGGTCCAAGGTTACGTTCTCCAAGCAAATGTTCATGTCGGTGACCTGCGAGACGTGCTTGGGTTACCATCGTACAACCTGCGACCCCCATTTCGTGATCCGGTGAATTTCGAGACGCCAGCACCACCTGAAGACATGAAAGGTGTCGACCACATTGAACAAGACAATGTCTAAAGATGAGAAAGTTCACTAAGCGCATAATACATGAAATTCATTGAGAATCACTGATTTTAATGCTCAATTTGTTTCCTTTGTACCCACAGTGGCCGTATAAATTTCCCCCACTTCTTCCTTTTGCCTAGTGCAAAAATACATCGTGACTTCGAGCACAGCCAGCGGATTTCACGAAAAGCCATGTTAGCGTGATGCTGTATCCATCGCTTCAACAACGAAAATCCGACTTCAATCGGATTTAAGTCCGGTGAGTATGGTGGCAAAAAATAGCGCCCCAGTACCGTGAATAAGCTCTTGGAACTCCTTGTAGATGTGAGTTTTGGCGTTGTCTAAAACAACAATCGACCTCGACAGAGACCACGGGTTGAGATACGGTAAAATCTTTGATTGAACGTTTCGCGAAAATTTATTCTGGTGAAAGTGTCCTCAGTTGTGCCCCAGGCAAAAATCCTTGAACGTCAAAAGCGGCAAGCACTGATACCGCTTGCCTCTAGAAAATGGTATGGATACAATTGCAGGAGTGCCTCGAGCAGACCATGCATGTTTCCGAAGTGACGATCTTTAAAAAACGACACCAAGAGCTAGTTAATACAAATGTTTCCATATAACAGCAAATTGTAAATTTTACCTTCCATCTTTAGACGTTTCATCGACGAAAACGAGTTGATCCGGACCGCTATAAAATGGTAATAGCCGATTGACGTACTCCTGTCGCTCCTTTGGCATACTTCCGCGAGCTCGTTTTGTCAGAACATTTCGTGATAATTCTGAATCGAATCGTAAGGCGCGGCAAATTGTTGAGTCAGAGCAGCAATAGCGTGTCGAAAATTTCTCTTTGAGTGCCTCTCGTCGTTCTTGAAAATCGAAACACGGGTGTAGTTGTACATATTCGCAAACAAAGTGTTGCACATCAAGTGGCCACTTTGACGACCGCTCAGTAGCCAAATTGTCCTCGACATTTCCCGTCGTCTTGAAAAGTAGGTACCAACGGCGAAGGCTTCGGGCAGAAACTCCAAGTAACTCAGACACAACGGTAATTTCGATGTTATACACGTACTGTAAAACAATGTCGCGCCAGCGGATATCAGTTGAGTAACCCATAGTCGCTTTGATAATACTAGTGGAGACCTTACGAAGGACGAAGTGGCCGGTGAATTGTGACCATTCGGTCTTTAATTCCTAAAAGGTACTCTTTAGCACAAATCGGAAGTCTTTCGTCAGACTTTCTTTTCCTACATTCATTGGATGATACCCGCGACTACTGTTATTTGATTGGGTGATAATTTATTTTGTCTTGGCTCCAGCCATTAAATCTTCGGTGGCAACTTGGCAAATCCCACCTTTACAACTAACCACTTTTGCTAAGGACCTACCTTTTGAGATCAGATTGGCCAAAAGTCGGGAAAGGTTTGGCATTTGCTATCGCGGATGCCACCATGGAATTGGAAAATAGTTCCAGTGAGGCGTCCGTATCGAAGGAGGAGGAACACTATCAATGCAGCTACGACGAGGACAATGACGACCGTGGCGATGGCGATGGCAACGAAGACAATACACCCACCGGACCAAAACGGATTACATTTCGTTTTCAAATCCTAGCATAAACATCATATGCTTTTCATAAAACAAGCAGATTTAAATGACGAAGGTACCATCGGTTTGCAGAGGTGCGTATCTGTTTACAGAGGGTTGGTGTAGTTTATGATGTCTAAATGTAGAGATCTGTAGTGTGCACCCAATCGTGAGTGTGTGTACCATGTTGAACTAAATCGAAATATGTTGTACCTGAAGAACTTGTGATTTTAAATGGGAATCTACTACTTTGAAGTCACGACACTAACAAACATGGCAGCATTACAGTGCAACAGGGAATTTGACGAGCAAACGTGTGAATGTAGGGGTGTTAGTATGCACTTCATCACTTGAGAGGTTTGCTAACTCCCCGGACGCTTCCTGCTGGTCAAGGCACAGCTGCGTACGTGCCATCGTCAAGTTCTTCATTATCTTCGTTGCCATCGCAACGGTCGTCATTGTCCTCGTCGTAGCTGCATTGATAGTGTTCCTCCTCCTCCGATACGGACGCCTCACTGGAACTATTTTCCAATTCCATGGTGGCATCCGCGATAGCAAATGCCAAACGCTTCCTCCCATGACGACGAACGCTCTTCAGAGCCGCATTTACTGGCTGCGCGGGCGGTGAACTGCTGGTTGACTGCGCGGGAGTCGAACTGGTGGGTGCTTGTGTGGATGGCAATGCCTGCGTGTGCGGGTCGTTCCTGGATGGCTGGGTGGGCGGCTCACCGGGGTCGGAATCGTCGACTCTCTCGTCGTCTGGCAATCGTGGTCGCAAGCGGTTGGGATCGGGATGCCAAGGTCCGTCTAGCGTGCGCGGCGACAAGTCGTGGGTTAACGGCTACACAACGAAAGCCATTAGAGCGAGTACGCAAGTCGCAGTGTGTGGCGGACGTACCATAGTGCGTCGTGTTCCGTGCTGTGTCACCCGCAGTCGTCCTGCTGCAGCGTTGCGGTTGTTTTTGTTTTCTTCTCTTCTCTCCCGCGCAATTGTGCAAACCACTCGTTGATTTTTCTAAATATCGGGAGTTGAATTTTACCGATGCAACAAAAATTAGGTCCTCTTTATGGCCACGCACGTCAGGATTTACAGTGCACCGGTCGTGATACTGGTACCGGAGCATAGATCAGATTGGTACCGGATTTACACGCTAGCATACCGATTTTGAGTGGACAGATCCCTTACCGATACTGATAGGAGCGATACTCAAATAAAAGCGAAAGATAAGCTGTACTTCGACGTACATATATTAGCAACATGTTGGTTGAAGGAGTGGTGAACAAATCCTAAATTCATCGAACTAGCCTCACTTCGCTTCTATGCTACTTGTAACTCTGTCAATCATGCCTGCGTATTTACTTAAACGAAACCCCTCCCAATGCGTGTAACTTTCTCACCATGTATCCATAGACCACAGGGCGTAAAATTTCCCTAAATTTTGTTGGCCAAGATAGCTGCAGGAAATGTTTCGTTCACACTGCACGAATAGTTTTCCGTGAATAATGCGATTTTAAATTTGTACGTAGTCTTGCATGAAAGTGAGGCAATGCAACGACGCACGCATATACTTACTACACCTACACTGTATGAATGCCGGACAATAACCAACATGATGTGGTGTCATCATTCTTTTATTTAATGGACACGCGCTTCAATATCTGTAGTGCATACCAAACGTACGGAATTCTATCTATAGTAACCGAGAATCCTGTCTGTCCGTCCATCCGTCTGTCTGTCCGTCCGGTTCCCTTCGGCCAGCCTTTTCCTACCGTATTGCATATATACTGGAGTGTTTTTCCCTTACAAAGCTCTACCACCTTATCGACTGTACTTATCATTCTGACTGACAACATGTTTTCGGATATTACAAAAATAGCCAACTATCACGGTTTAAAATCGTACTTAACTGCGAACTACTGTGACACGGACTACGGTAGCACGATCCTGACCCAATCCGCTCTTCCCATTGGCTGAAAGGCAAAAATTTCTGTAGGAGAACGAAACAAACCGATTGGTCAATAACCGTGCAGCGGACCCCGCTCTGCAGATACAATTTACAAAATCATAAACAAAACCTGGCGTCCAGACTGCAAATCGGGTGCAGTAGGAGCTGCTTTTTGTAATAGCATTCCAGCTCGAGGCCAGGCATTTATGACACTGCCATAGGCAAGCAAGAGTACAACGTGCACTGGGCATGTTATATATATGCTTACAGCGCACTCTACACGGCGCTTTTGCAACATATTTACTCTTTTCGCTGCCCTCGCGATCGTTGGGGCATGCTATTGGTCAACTATGTGTCATGTAGGATCACGCAGAAATTCTCACTACCGAATGGTATGAGTCCCACCAACAACACTCGCTTCCTCTTGTCAGGTCGACGAGCGTTGGATCAAACATGAAGACCAGAAACGATCCCTTACGCCGGGTTGGATGTGAACCCTCTGTACACCTAGGTTGTATTAGGCCAACCCAATAACCTGCACCACTAGCCGCGAGTGAGGGCTAGGATGCAATATTGCGCTTTCGCGCGAACCCCGCAGTCACTCAAAAGGAAGGGTACCGGCTGACAGTCCTAATACGGGTTTGCCAAAGTAAAACCTCGGCGGGTAGTAAAATGTGTATGGAACACTCGGTTCCACTATAATATATGGTGAACGACGCTTCTCGTCGCTCCCAACACTCGGCCACTATAAACTCTTGGAGTGACCAGCACCAAACCCTCGGTTCAATGTACCTTAGGTTCGCTGACCGGCATCCCATAAGCCGAGCGTATCCAGACCCTAAGATAAGCTAGCTAGACTTACCGAAGACGGACTTGACCCTTGGTGACTTGGGAGGAAGACTGCTGATTTATTTTTGTTGATCTATGGATCTGAGAGCCTCTGTAGTCAATCATATAGCTAGACATATACGTAAATACAAATATCCAGTGTGAACAGATCCCAGTATGTGATCCCGTACCCGCTCTATAAGCCCGAGGGTACGAAACTGAAATGGATACAAACGAGGGTTTAAACGCTCGGCCGGGGATTCATTATACCCGACCGAGGCCTCGGCCACTAAACTATCGTGGTCACTGTGGTGCGGGGAATGCAATCCGCCAATCAGGGCACGCCGGTCACTTTCCTTCAGCAAGGGCAACCTTGCCGACTGGCGACCGAGCGCCCCAAAAGCCAACACCACAACTGCCCTCGCCTCGACACAAACTCCTACAAGTAGTGCGCGTTGTGGCGCTTCACATCTTCGCGTCATGGCTCATCCGTCGCGTCTTCTCAGCGACGCCACCGCTGCCGCTCTCCGTGCTATCGCCCCGGGTGACGAGGTAAGCTTCTCCACCTTGATCATCTCAACATCCTGCGCATCTTCTAACGCTTCGTTCCATCTTGCCTCTATACCACAGGCACGATCACAAGGGGAGGCCGATGCTCCTGCCGACGTTCCCAGCTCTGCTGTGGCCTCGGTCTCACCTCCGCAACATTCTGCTGGTACTCCGCCGGCTGACGGTGGTGCGGCCGAGGGTTCGCCGCTTCACACGCCTCCTTCATCGCCCGACGCCTCGCCCGTCCTGGCATACCTTCTTCGCGGCACATCCGCGGCGATCTTAGGACCCTTGGGCGCCCGGGACACTCGCCTCTCCTCGGTGGGGTGTCAAACCGACACCTTCAGCGTCGCTCCTCTTCCGGTAGCCTCGACTGATCCTTCGGTATATGCACTGATTGAGCAACGTCTGCTCCAGTTGGGTCAGCTCGTGGTTGGTGTGGCCCATCAGCGTCCTCGGCGAGTCGATTCGTCGCTCAAGAGCCTGATGGAGCGCGCCACATACCTCGGTGAGGTTCTGGAGGCTGCCGTGGCCCTCGCCCAACGTCCGCCGGGTGAAGCCAAGGTCGCCGTCGACCTACGTAACGAGGTGGCAGAGCTCAAGGCCCGAATCGCCGACACTGAGGACCGGCTCCAAGCAGAGACGCAAGAATGCGAGAAGTTCGAGCGTTTCTGCACCCAGGCTTCAAGCGATGAGAGCCGTACTCGTGACGCTCTGGATAACATCCGCCAGTTGTACATCGCTCTCAAGGACGAGCACGAACAAGCGGCCACGCTCCTGCGCCATGCCAACTCCGCCATCGCTAACCACGACCACATCGTGGGGCTGTGGGCTGCTCGCGTGACCACGGCCGAGGCTTCGGTGACATCAACGCAGCGACTCCTCCACCAGGATCGCGAGCGTTTCAAGACTGGCTTGGTGGCCTATACGGAGCAGGTGGCCAAGCATCGGGCCGCCCTCGAGACTTCCAACCAAGACTCGGTCGGTACAGTCCTCCTCAAATTCAAGCATTCGAAGCTCAAGTTGCGAGCTTGAAACGGGCGAACTCCATTCTGCGTCGCCACGCTTCTCTCCACGAGCTCGATGTAGACACATTGGTGCTTGCTTGTTCTGCTCGTCTCTTCTTGCACCATCAGTCTTCTAAAACAAAACTCTTCCTACCCTCGCTCAGGTATCACTGCGGACGACATCGACTGGCACTTGCTCGGCCTCGCGCCTCCGAGCATCACCTCGAATCGCAGTCGGAGTGCGTCTTCAGAGAGCTCGGAAGGCAGCGATCAAGATGCCAAAGACTCGGGCTCGGGGTCTAAACCTCCGGCGAAGGCATCGTCGGTTGCTGGTGACGCCTCCGAGGATTCGGACGACCTGCCGCTCATTCCGTCGGTGTCCCAACGTCGACGGAATCGGCGCAAGCGTCTCCGGCAGCAAGCATCGCCAGCTCCGCCACCGCACGCAACGCCGACGCACCCTCCGCAAGTTCCATCGTGTCCGTCAAAGCCGACCCTTCCTGCCAGCAAGCGGTTGGGTCGTCCGTCCAGACGTATGGGGTCCCAGCTCAAGGGCACACGTCCAGACCCTCGGCCAGTTCGTCACCACCTCCTCAGGCGTCTGGCCCTCCTGCCCTGTCGTCACCGCCATCGCCACCTGCAGGGTCGCCGCCGCCATCGCCTCCTTCAGGGTGGCCACCGAGTTCTCCGTTGCCATCGCCCACACATACGCCTACTCCGGGGTCCTCGGTGCTCACCCTCCGCCCGAAGTCGTTGACTTGTCGGGGGATGGGGACGACACCGAGCCTTCGGCCCTGCGTCCGGGTCATTCTCGTCGGCGTTGGTTTCGCCGCCTCGACATGATGGCCGCCCGTCTCGAAGCGCCTCGGTGCTGGCATCATTGCGATCGAAGTTGGAGTTGGAGACCCTGGAGGATTCGGACGATTTCATTATCAGTCCAGACTCGTCGCCTGCGGCCTCCCAGGCCCCGGCAGTACCGCAGTCCGTGTCTGCACCCCAGTATTCGGCCGGATCAGCGGCTCTCGTACCATCTTCAGCTGCGTCAGCCGCTACTCCGCCAGCTGTCTCGGTTGTGCCTTCACAGGCTCCTCCGGCTCTATCTGGCGTAATCTCGGCAGCCGCGCTCGTGTCGTCGTCTTCGGCCGCGTCGTCAGTGTCGCAGTGGTGACGTCAGCTCTTCCGGCAGCGGTTTTGACCTCCAGTGCCCCATTTGTTCCGGCGGTGCCCTCGGCCGCTGCCCCTGCAGCATCATCGGCCACTGCTGGATCGATTGCAGGTACCACCGATGGTTCATCGCGTCCTGCTGCTGCTGGGATCTCGGTCGGGACTCCGGCGGTCGCACACACAAGTGACGGCCACGCTCTCCACGGTCCCCAGCACCGACCCAAGCACTTTCGCGCCGGCGGTGCCTACATCGCCAGGGACACCGTCACAGTGCCCCGCTCTGATGACCGGGCTGTATTTGACGCCTGGGTTGGTTGCCCTGGTGCACAAGCGCCATGGTGCCAGATTCACAACAGTAGTCTGACTCCGCCTATTGCCAAAGGTGTGGAGTCCCCGTGCTCGATGGCTGGCATCCAGGCCATGGCGGATTGGACCAATCTTGTTCATCCCTGGCAGCCAGTGCGTTTGAAGGTGCCGGAACGGCCGTGTTGTTTCACCATTGACCAGCATCCGCCTGACACCAAGATTTCGACCCGTGCCACCGGCCTGGCACGGTCCATCAAGATGGGGCTCCAATTTCAGGGCATTTCCACAGACCGGACCGAGAAGGCAGACCTTGGTTTAGAACTGTGGGAGTGCCGCCACTGGGTTCAAGTTGCTGCGGTCGAAACATACATTCGGAGTCCCCTCGGTCGTCGCGCTTCGTGCCGCCTGGGCCGAGTACAACAAAGCTCGGAATCTCCGGGCAGATCGCTTACGTCAGCAAATGGTGTATCGGTGTTGGGAATGGTGTGTCGTACGCCCCGGCAAGTCTCGTGAAGCACAGAACGAACTTTGTTGGAGCCCAGCTACCTTCAATACTCGTTCGAGGTGATCGAGTGGGCTCCGACGTCCGAGGACTGGGTTGGTGAGCTCACCACCCTGGTCTCGAGCCAGCTCTGGTGAAACTTGTTGGGTGGACGCACCTTCCAGCCATCCGTTCAGCACGACGTTCGCGCCGTGCAATCCTCTGGTGCCTTTGTTCGTGTCCCGTGGTATGACCGAGGTGGAGGTAATTTCCGGAATCATGGTGGATCCGTCGTTACCACAAGCCTCGGTCGTGTCCCCCTGGGTAGCTCAAGCTTCGGTGACTGCTCCTCCAGGACCTACTGACGATGAAGAAAAGGGTGAAAGTCAAGCCGAGGACTCGGCTGCTCCCGCTGCTACTCCAACGCCAACCGACAGTTCCACGTCTGGCCAGACCTCGAATTTGGATGTGTTGGCTGACCTTGCTTCCTCTGTTGACATCTAGGCCTCCGTCGTGTGCTTCCGTGCTTCGTCATTCATTCCTCTTGCTTATCTCGTTCGGTCCGATCTCCGTAGCTCATTACGGGTGTAGTTCAGGCTCCAGTAATTGCACTTAATCCAAATCCACATCGAGTTCGTTCACATCATATACAAACTATAATGCAGTAGTCGTCTTCGTCTGACACTGCGGGCTGCATAACCCCGCAGGCGTTCCATTTGTCACACTCATTATCCAACCGAGCCTTCCAGGGGTCCGGCCGTCTGTTGATCGATGACTGCCATTCTGGTACAGTCCCATTTTTCATCTGTCTCTACGGGTTGTACCAACCCCGTAGGCAGTTCAATCTTCGGTAGCGTTTCGAGCTTGTCATCGCCAACTACTTGGACCATTTGGAGTCGTCGTTCGCTGCGTCGAGTTCGTAGATAGTCGTAAAGCAACCTGCCGCACGACAAGTTCGATGCTGGTTCCCAGGTGGGCTCATCATAGCCGACCCACTTCACCTTGAACTCTCTGACAGAGCGATTTGTGCTCGTCGTTAGCGGTGAGTGGTCGTCCAGAATAGCTTCCACTTCGTATTTGCCTGCCACTCTGTCAGACTCCCAGCTACCTTCCGGCAACAGCTCCTCGTAAAAATCGATCCTCGTATCCTCGGTCACCTCAGCTGTCAGCCGACCCCTCGGTCGGTCGCCATATTCGTTCACCGCCATGAGCCGTGAGACATGCACCACTGGGTAGAACCGATAACCACTTCGATCCGGCAGCTCTAGCTTATACGCGAACTCTCCAACCTTCTTCTTGACCCGGAATGGCCCGTGCCATCGGTGTGCTAGCTTCTTGGTCAATCCTGGTTTCACGCGCTCCATGTAGAGCCACACCCTGCTCCCAGGCTTGAATAGAGACCTCGGTGCTTCTTCAGTAGCTTCGGGAGATGCCTCAGTCTCTTCCTGCCCGGTGTCCGAGGCTTCGTTTCCGTCAGTTTCCGTCGTTGTCCCCTGCCTTTCGACCTCCAATGGTACCTCTGACCCGTCGCGATTCGGTGCTACTATGTTCTCGCTGTCACTCGCTGGAATCCTCGGTACTGCTGCTGCTTCACGTTGGTTGAGCGACTCATTGTGCTCGCGGGCTCTCCGAGCCTTCTCGACCTTCTGATACTCCATCACCATTTTCCATGCGATTTCTTGTTGTCGATTCACTTCTCGGCGCCATGCTAGCGCATCGGTTTGCCCTCGGGATCCTCGTTTTAGCGACGACGACATTGCTCGCAGCCTAGACCGAGCATCCCACCCATGAACGAGGTAGAACGGAGTATCCTTCCGAGTGCCGTCCTGAGAGTTGTTGATAGCGAAGACAAGTCGTTCGGCGATCTCGTCCCAGTCTTGTTGCAGCAGGTCTTCCGCATACACGCGCACTGACTGCAGCACGGTCTTGACTGATCGTTCTTGCTGCCCGTTTGCTTGCGGACGATAACTCAACGTGGCCCTCGACCGAGATTGCATCATCTCAGCGAATGCTTGGAAAACCTCACTCATGAACCGAGGGTCTCGGTCATGGCGAATCATCGTTGGAGCCCCAAACCTTCGGTGGACACACTCTTCGAACGCTTGACGACTTTTAATGCGGTGGTATCTGACATGGCCTTCCCCATAACGAATCCTGTGAACGAGCATTGAAACAGTAACAGCGCGGTATTCCCTCGCCGAGATTTCGGCAATGGAATGACGAAATCCATCGACACCAGCTGGAATGGTCTCTCGACTAGCACATTCCCAGTCTGGGCAAGACTGCACATGCCGCTCAACGTCTGCGTACAGTCCGATCCAATAATAATCCATTTTCGCTCGGTGGTATGTTCGACCGATACACTGGTGGCCACCTTCTAACGAGTCGTGGCAGCTCTGTAATACTTCCTGAATCATCGTTGTGGGGCATCATGGTCTCCTCTTGGTTTCCGTTTGGTTTTCATTACTCCACCGACGGTTCGCTCGGATAATATACAGCACACCGTCCTCGCTTAGCGCAAACTTGTCGGCCATTTTCCATGCATCTCTCGCCGCACTGTAACTCAGGCTAGCTTCCTCACCTCGGAGAACGGCTTTGAGGTTTCAGCTCCTCGTCGTGGGCAGCGGAGATCCTTCGTCTTCGCTCTTCTTGAATGGTTACACGGTCGACGTCGTTTGCATTTGGTGCTCTGACGCTTGCCTCGGTCATTGGTAGCTCGGTTTCCGCTTCGTTCTGAGTCTCTGAGGCTACCTCATCTGCTTCGTCTCGTTGTGTTGCGTCATCCTGGCCCATCACCGAGAGCTCATTCGCAAACCGGACACGCTTCTTCTGTGCTCTCGCTTGTCGGCGGGCCGTGGCGGTTATGTAATCCGGCACATCCTTCACAAAATCGAAAACGATTTGTTACAGGGTGCTTGGCGGGTCACACGAGTCTGGGCTAGGTTGACCGACGCTCTCCGTCGGTGGCCGCTTCACCGAGTGTTGGCGTGGCGACCTCCGGCGAAGGCTCGTAGATGACTTCATCGATTTGGTTGAGCTCGATTAACTTTGTTTTCCTGGTTTCGGCTGAAACCACGCTGGACTGTTTGCTGTTGAGAGCTTCTGTAGCTAAAGAGTCTGCAGCTGCATTGAACTCTCGGATCACGTGGAGATATTTCACCGACCGAAGCTTGGCTGTGAGTTCTCGGTGGTGGTTGAGTTGGGCCATCAGAGTTTCCTTCCGACAGGCCATCACCCCTAGGGACTGCTGGATTGCGAGTCTCGAGTCTCCCACCACAATTAAATCCTCGGTGCCGCGCTCCAGTGCGGTCAAGACACTGTTGTTCATACCTGCGTACTCAGCGAGGTTTACGGTGGTGGTCTCGAGGTAAGCACTCGCAGCCGTCACTACCGTCCATTCTGGTAATTTCCATAATATCGAGGAGCAACTACCATACCCGCCATTCTTCTCCGTCTTGGCTGAGCCGTCAAAAGACATCACCACGCCATTGTAATTCCTTGGTAGGCATGCGTATAGAAAGTGTGGATCCATTTGGGCAATCGGCGATCCTCGTGACGGGTGGTGTCACCAGGGCTAACAAGTCTTTGAGGTCAACAAATCTAGTAAGCCCAGCTTGCAGTAGCTGAGCAAACGCACAATCGCGCTCCTTGACTCGGTAGACCTTCAGGTGCCACGGGGACAACATCACTGCGAAGTGGGTCGTACGACCGAACACTGTCTTCGACTTATGTACCCACTCCAGTGTCGAGAACCGAGTGTAGACGTGGAGAGTTCGTTCGACCAGCTGAATGTAGCACACTTTCAACAGTAGCAGCAACGCTAACACCTCCTTCTCGGCCGGGTGGTAATTCATCTCGGCGTCTTTCAGGACGCGGCCGCAGAACCGCACGGGGTGCAACTTACCATCATGGTACTGCATCCGAATAGCGCTCAGAGCCCACTCGTTGCCGAATAGCGTCACATGCACCTCTTTTGCTCGGTCGAAGTGGCGCAGCATTGGTGCATCGGCAACCTTCTGTTGCAGCATCGCGATGAGTTCCCTGCCGGTGTAAAATCATCATCCGTGAGTTGATACAGGGCGGCCACGTAGACTGCAAAGTCTTGGATGAATCTGCTGTAATAATTCAACGCGCCGAGGAATGACTGCATTCCTTTCTTCGAGGACGGAAACGGCAGCTCCGTCACTGTCTTCAACTTTTTTATCGGCCTGAATGCCGTCGGCCGACACCTCATGCGACAGGAAGTCTACTCGACCTTGTACAAAATGCTCTTCGTGAAACTCACACTTATTCGACACTCACCAAACCGTTTAAGCAGGCGGTCTAGGGTGGATAGACAAGAGTCAAACGTCTCGGAGCCGAAACAAATATCGTCCACGAACGACCGTCGATCGAACACTGGCACCAACGAGGATTCATCTGCTTCCCTGTGGAGAACATATCCGCTACAGGGGTGTTCACCAGTTGGTTCACTGCGTCGAGCGTCACCGAGGACTCGCGGTCGTCTTCGAACTCGGTCGGAAAAGCTGTCGAAACCTCGGACGGCCGTGCAGAACCGTCGGTCGCTCCTGTTCTAGCGGCCTCAGCGACCGTTTCAGCCGATCGCATCAACTCAGAGAACTGGGTCCAACCACCCTTGGGCTGAACGAACCTCCATAGAGCGTTATCAATCATTCGTTGGTAAATCATCGGTGCGTTCTTCAGGCCAAACAGCATACGCAGCCACTCAAAATGACCGAGTGCACAAACGAAGGCCGAGGTTTTCCGAGCTCTCATCGTCATCATTTTTGCCCAGAATCCGCTAGCTGCATCTAAAGAGAAGAACCACCGGTAGGCTTCTAGGTCCGTTAACAAATCGTCGACCAGCGGCATGGCATACTCCATGATCGTGGTGATTGCATTCACCATCTTGTAATCAATACACAGGCGAATATCAACGCCGTTCTTCTTCAGCACGATCACAATCGGGGATGCCCAAGGGCTGTCCGAGAACGCCACCAACCGAGCTTTCAACAAGCCTTTCAGTAACTCGTATAACTTCTTCAGGGGTTTCAGCGGTGTACGCCGAGCCCTCTGTTTTATCGGAGGGGCCCTCTGGACATCGAAATCGCATACCACGCCATAGGCTGGCGGTGGCAGAGCGTTTCCGCTCGAAATCATGATCTGTTCATGCTTCTGTAACACGTTGATCAATTATCATTGTTGCTCGGACGTTGCCTTCGGGTTCGCTACGTTGGGTCCTGTATAATCCAAAACCGTCTCCGAGGCTTCGGTCAGGTCTGGGAGGAATGCCAACTCATGTGCGCAATCGGTCAACTCGATTTCGTTTGCCACATGCTCGACTACACCGCCGAGAGCATCGTCAATGTCGACAGCGACGCCAGCGGAAACGCCAGTCATAAGCGCTACAAACACCGACTCCAGGCGTGCCTCCGAATCTTCGGCGACCACGGATTCCGGTGCCTCGCCGGAAATTACCTCGCTGTCACCCTGACCGAGGATTCGGACGTGGTTGAATCCTCACATTCCTCGGTTTCAACATCCATAGCCATTATGTCCGAGGTTGCCAGAGTAACGGTTACTGTCGGTTGGTCGCACCCACTCGGTTGTGCGTGGCACTCTTCACCGCTCTGTAGACGACCCATCCGATGCCCATCTTGGTGCGTTATCGGTCGGGAAAGAATCTTCCTAGGCGTTGGATATTCCCGCCGCTCGACTGCTGGTGGTTGACTGGCTAACCACTGCTCGTACAGTTTGCTTTCACGCTTCAGTAATGTGTCATCCCGACACTCAGCGTACGCCAGCACTTGCCATTCGTCGTACTTCGCCGATCGTAGCCGGGTGTAGCCACGCCCTTGCGGGAGATGACCACGTGGTACCCATAATATCACCGACTCGTGGTTTGTACAGTGAGCAACTCTCGGTGACACATTAGTCAGCCGGATAATCGCTGATTGTCCTCGCTGAACCCTCGTCACTGTCGGCACGAGATTCCCAATCCGGCGAGCCGACACCTCGTGGGTATTCAGAGGGGCGTCGTCGAGGTAGTTTGAACTCGTGCCACTCCCGTCCGGCGACTGACGAATCCTCGGTCGGGCCACCGGCCACTTGTAGACCGTAAACCGGAGCATCATCCTCGTTCTGGAATTTCACCAGGGGGACCATAACTTCATCCGGTAACCGGGCCGTACCATGGAACAGGTCTAACCGCACTCCAGCTGGGATCATGAAGTCCGTGCCGAGGACTACATCGACTCCTGCGCTATGATCCATAATCCACAACTCGAATTCATATACTCGCATCCACCCGAGGGTGATCTTAACGAGTGCTCGGCGGCGTATCTCCATCACTCCTGGGCTGATTCCTGTCACTTCCAGACTACGCCCGTGGTCTGATACTTCCCGCACGCGTAGTTTCTTTGCATAGGCAGCCGAAGTCACGCTCACATTCGCTCCAGTGTCGAGCAGAATCCTCGTTCGTGCGTCATCCACTGCCCCGTTTACCATGGCACGCAATCGCTTCCTCTTGTCGTAGCGTTGGGACGACGACCACCCCATCCTCTCACCAGACAACAACTTGATTGCCTGGCCGAGACCGTTTGCACGAACCCGTGAACGCAAACAAATAGTCGGCGTCCAGCGCAGGTTCGGCTAACTGTGGCAGCCCGATTGGAACCAACCCAGTTTCAGTTGGAGGGCTGCCTAGTTTAAATGACCAATTCTTGAAGTTCTGGCGAGAGGTCTTTGTTCTCCACCTTTGCCTTCAAAAGAGACGCCAGCTCGTTGAATGCTTCGCATCTTCCCTCATCGTGTACTTGCTTGCACATCGTGCACCTCTTGAAACAATAGTGTGCAGAATGTGTGAGGCCACCACAGGCGGCACACGGGCCGTATTGTCGGCGACCGTCACGTCCGCTGAGGCCTCGGTTGTCTCGGTTGTGCAGGTATTGGTTATTCCCAACCCTTGGTCGGCGGTTGTCGGACCGAGCGAATGTTCTGTGGTGTTGTGATTTACAGAAAACGTCGTTAGTTCGGCTTCCACGCAACAGAACAACAATTCGACGAGTCAGGTCGGCGATGTTGGGCTTGCCCAGGGTTCCTGTCGGCTCTCTTTGCGGTTCGCCCCAGCCGGGGTTCAGTTGAGTGTTGTTCCCGACGGGTACCAAGCTCTAAACTCTCCAGAGACTCGCCTGAGCGGGGCAGTCTCCGTGATAGACCCTGTGCCCTCCACCAAAAATATGGACGGCAGCGCGCGAGCTTTTACAGGTCACCAGGCGCAGATTACGCCCAGCTTGGAGGTTACGGTGTACTGGGTTGTGCAGACCCACCGGCTCGTCGAATCGACGAGACCTGTCCTTGCTTGGAAGCGAAAAGTGGCCACCCGGGCCGACCTTGATCTCTTGGCGCTACCAGACGGCTCCCTACATCGGCGAAAGTCGTCTTGGCGAGAATATGCCTTGAGGGAGATATACCAACGGGGGATAAATCAGGATCTGGGAGAAGAGTCGCCGAGAGGTAGGTAAACAGCTCGACACCAAGGGACGGAGCTGAGCGAAGAGTCGCGGGGAGATCTGTAACGACTCCATTTCATTAGATATTTGTACAGGACTGATAGAAGACCATAGGGAAGAGTCTGAAGGGGCTCTCCGAAGACATACAGATAACAATCAGAGCGGAATCTTCTATGTCCAAGAACAGCGTACACCTTTCCAGTAAGTCTCTGCGTGGGCTGGGTTATGTCTGCCGTCGTTCCTCGAGAGGTCCAACTTTCGTCGAGTCGATTATCGCTGAGGCCGTCCATCGTTGAGTCCGTCCATCGCTGGGTCCGTCCATCGCTGGGTCCGTCCTTCGCTGAGTCCAGCAAAGTGCGGTTCCCATTTAAATCCGCTCCTGTTGAGTGCGATGTATCCACTCGGTGGTGTACCCACTTGATGGTGTACCGTCTTTATCCTCTTCAGTGCAATGTACCCACTGGTCTAGCTTAGGCACTCCTAGTATAGGGTCACCCAAATCTGGATTTCCCTACACCACAACTGCCCCGGGCGTGATACGAGCCAGACTGGTGAGTGTCTCGACCATCACGCCGCTCTCCAACTTTCCTTCGGTTGGAAATCTCATCGAGTCAAGTGTTGTCATCTTCAGGAAACCCGTTGAGGACGCCACTGCCTCTTTCGCTGACCAGGTACGCTTCCCGCGTTTGGCATGCTTCTTGTTCTCACCTATGGTCATCTTATCCGCCGCGTGTGTGCGCTTGGTAGCTTTCCGTTGCGTTCTTAAAACTGCCGCCGCCTCGTCGAGTCGTTTCTTCTCAACGGTCCTATTTGCTCTTCAAGTGCCGTCGTCTCCTTCGGACTCTGTCCTAGAGTCACTTCATTGGACCTCCACGGCCAAGTTTCTTCGCTCAGACCCGTTGATCGACTCGTCGATGGATGCTCAGGATCCGGTCGATTTGACAACCTCGCAGGACTCGCCTGAATCTTCCGTCGCTGGGTCTAGCCAAGCTCCGACGCCCATTGCTGAGGCCACACAGGATCTTCAGCTGGCTGATACTTCGGCTCGGTCGGGTCACTGGACTAATCGGTGTAAGTCGCTGGTAACTCAGCTACCCTAACTGATCCAGAGGGTGACTCGGCGAATCTCGCGACAGGTGATTTCGATGGCCTCGCTGGGATTCTCTAGCTCTCGCTCAGCAAGGAGAAGAGCAGAGACAGCGTGATGCTTATCTCGCTCAGGTGGTCTCGTTTCTGCTGACCAACTCTCCTCCACCCGCCGATGCTTCAGCTCGCCTAGCCATCCTCGGGGCATTATCGCCAGCTTCTATCCTGGCTGCGTTGCAACGCGTTGTTGTGCATCTCCCAGATGTGTCTGCCGACGTCGCCGAGCTTCGGACCAAGCTCGCCAAGTCTGAGCGAGTGGTTTCTGCTCGTTACAAGAGAATAGAGTCGGCGATCGCTCAGTCGGCCTCCTTGCGCCACCAGCTAGGTGCCGTCGCCAAAGAGCTGAAAGTTTATCGCTCGGGTTCTTTGCGCACGACTGAGCTAATGGAGTCGCTCAGCAAGACGATCGCTCAGCTCACGGCGGAATCCCGAACCATTATCGCTCAGCAAAACGACCGGACCCATGCTGCTGAGGTGACTATCCGGAAATTGCAAGCCGAGCTCGAGAGTCACGACCGGACTTGTGCACGTCTTGGTCAGAAGATTATCGAGATCAGGGCGGAGCACACCACTCTTCACGGAGTGGCCTCTGCGTATTATCGCCAACTCCAGGAGGCTACGGTCCTGATTTGCTACGGTGGTGACCACGCTCTACGAGAAGCTCGTCGAACTATCGAGTCGTTGCAGGGTACTGTTCTGCGGTAGACTCGTATTATCGCTCACCGCGGTCGCCTCCCAGTATACGACCCGCACTTGGCCGTCGCTGCTCTGGGTGGCGTGGATGCCCCGGGGTTGGATCCCAGGGACCTCCAAATTAATGCCCGCCTATGTCGGTTCCTCGCCAAGCGCTTCCCTGAGTCACTTGATCTTCGTTCTTCCGCGGGCCCTGTGAAGTCACCCTCTCGCTCCGTCCAACGAGCTCGTCGAGCAAGTTATCTTCAGGCCCTGCTACTTCGGCTTCAGCGAGCTCGGCGAATGGTACCCCAGCGAGTGCAGCGTTGGTAGTTTCTCCGTCTTTTTCCGCGGTGTCATATTGATCATCGCCAAGCACTGCGCGCCACAAACGGTCCAAGTCGGCTTCGCGTCACCGGAGACACCGTTCGGTGTCTCAGCTAAGGAGCGCGCGACTGAAGACATTGACTCCGGCCGAACGCCTCCGTCGGTACTCCAACCCAGTGAATCCGACGGCGGCCGGCCCATGACGGAGTCAATCTAAGAGTGTTTCTCGCGGCGAGTTTGAACGTCCCGTGCCTGGCGAGGACGGTTTCGACGCATCGACGACTTTGCTTCGGGTGGAAGTGGTCGCCGAGCATGCGTCTTCACTGCCTATTCCAGGGCGGCGTCGTCTCCGCTCTCCGGCGGCTGGTCTTAGTCGCGCCAATTCTAGCGGTTATTATCTCCAGCGACACTCGCTGAGGCCTCCTCACGACGAGATTCCGGTCGCAATGGATGGAACCGACGTTCAAGTCGACGAGTCACCCGATCTTGGAGCAGACTCGCCGAGCTCCGTTGATCGAACTTGGCAAGTTCGTCAGCCGTTTTAGTGAGTTTTCTCTGACCACGAGCTTCTCGCTCGGTCATATAAGCTTTCGCCGAGTCCAGCATCAGGATCTGTGGACTCCACTGACTCGTCAATAGAGTCGGCCTCTGCAGTGGGTTTGTCGAGTTCGTCTACTTCCGTGGTGACTCCTTCGCTGAGTTCCGTCGTCTCCGTTCCGGCCTCGACTAGCCCTATGGTGCCTTGGCTCTCCACGACGTCGCCCCCGAGCAGCTGCAAAGAACTCTGTTTGCATTACTCAGGATGTGCTCGCCGAGTTAGACGTCCTTGACGAAGACGCTTTGGATGGTTAACCTGCGCCAGCTTCGCCGAAGGTGGCTGGGGTCGTCCCATCTGGTGACATTGAACTTGGGATCCCGCCGAGCCAGACCAGCGATTCACTGTCCACTTCTCAGCCGTCACCGGTTGGTTCTCTTGTGAGATCGTCGAGCGGGATGTCTCATCGAGATTTTCTTATGGATATCGAGGCTGAAGATAGCTGTTCATCGTCGGCTAGCACCTTGATCCTCTCGGACTGAGCGCCTCCACGTGGCAAGCTACAGAGCTATGCCGACGCTCGTCGAAAAGATCCGTGGTCCGTCAAGCGAGGGAGTGCGTCGGCTCATCAATCGATGGCACGTCGAAGAAGCGAACTGCCCCCAAGTCTTCTCGCCGGGCTGCCAATCAATCCAAGAACTCATCGATCATCGATGATTCTGGCTCCAAGTCGTCGAGACAGATTGTCCCGACCTCTCACGCAGCGGAGCTTAAGGCTTCGGCACCCAAGACAGCACGGGTAGCTGCTCCTGTCGCCAAGTCGTCTACGAAAGCCAAGGCGCCGGCTTCCAACGAGCGTTCGACCGGTTCCCGCTCGTAGAGATCCACATGAAGACCTCAAGCGTTCCTTCGCCGAGTCAGCCTCCGACGACCCCTGGCACGGTTGAATTGCCTGCATCGTTGAAGCTTCCAATCGCGACACTGCGTGTTCATGCGGCACAGGCGCTTGCGCGCGAGGCTCGGGAGACTCCGTCGATGCGTCAGACTCGTAGCGTGGAGTTCTTCCATTATGGGTCCGCTCGTTGCTGGGCAAAAAGGTTGGCACGTCGTTCCCCGGTCAAGATGCTGGATATCGGAGGCAAGTCTAGTGTGGCGCCGACGCCAACTACTCTCGATGGGCTTAGGAAGTGGATGGATGTGTTTAATGCGTCTCATCCATGCCAACAAGTCCTCGCCAAGTTCCCGGAGACTCCATTTTTGTCTCGGCGAGGGAGATTGACGCAGCCCGCCAACGCCTGCATTCCAAGAAGAAGTCGGCGAAATCGACGACTCCTTGATGATCGTTTGCGACGCTTGGGCTCGTTTCTTGGGCGCTAGTCTGGAATTTGACGAGTCGCAACTTCACGATTCTCGTACCAAGATTTTCGTGGCTCTCTGGGAGAGGAATCACTGGATCGTGGATTCAAGTGTCTTGTTGGGTTTACACCCAGACCTAAATCCAAGCTCGCCCGCGTCGGAGTTCGCCGCCATTCACGCGTTGTGAGCGGTGTACACTCTTGGGCGTAAGCGTCGAGGCGACCAGTTGCGGATCGTCATGAAGTCTTACGAGGAGGCACTCCGGTGTGCGGTCAGTTCTGGCTCAGCTCGAGGTCCTTCGCCGAGTCTTGATTCCGAACACTACTTTGATCCCACGGTCCCTACGTATTCGTTGATCAACCAGCCAATGTTACCGGCTCGTTCGAATTGGTTCGCTGAGCTCAAGGACCTGGACGTTCAAGAACCCTGGCGAGTGTGGTGGGTGACTCGTCCAGAGTTGCACCCATACAACACGTGCTTCCGTCCGCGCAATCCCAAGTTCCCGGTATTTGCCCCGGGGATTTTTCCGTCGGCGATGTCAAGAGGGCTTTGCAGGAGGGCACTGATCCCAACGAGCCAGAATCTCCTGCTTGTGACGAGAGTGCTCAACCTCCGGCTAATCGTGTTGGTATCCAAATTTTCGAGCAAATTGTCGACGAGGCGTAAGCGGTCGTTTCGCTGAGACTCCTAGTTCACCCAGTTGCAGTTTTCGATGAGTCTAGGTAGTTGTTTCTTTTCTTCATGTAGTCCGTACTCATCCATTTCGTAATATCAAAAATATAAGTTGACGCAGTAGCTTCCGCTCACTCGACCTGCCTGCTTGTCTTCACAGGTTGGTGGTATTTTGTCATATACAATAACTTTTAACACTCGTCTGCAACTTGCACCATTTGCATACGGTTTTTACGTTCCTTTTGTCGAAGATAGTCGAAGAGAAGACCTCCACACGATAAATTCGACAGTGGTTCCCAGCTGGGTTCGTCATAGCCTACCAATTTTTCCAGAAACAGGCGCTGGGCTCGGTCCGTACTCGTCAAGAGTGGCATTTCGTCCCTAAGGATGGCTTCGACTTCATATCGACCAGTACGCTCGGCGGGTTCCCAACTGTCTTCTGGCAGCAGTTCCTCGTCGAAGGCCAATCGATCGGTTTCGTTGTGTCCATTGACTAACGAAGTCGTAGGCCTTTCGCCGAGTTCGGTCACCTTCTTCAATCTGGACACGTGCACGTGGACTACTGGATAGAACCGGTAGCCACTCTAGTCTGGCAATTCTAGCTCGTAGGCGAACTCCTCGATCTTCTGTTTGATCCGGAACGGACCATGCCACCGATGGGCTAGTTTCTTCTTCAGGCCTGGTTTGACTCGCTCCATGAACAGCCAGACTTGGTCTCCAATCCTGAACAGAGACTGCTTTGGCTCGGCGAGTTCGTCGCTATTGTTTGCCTCAGTTGTCTCCTCGCTCGTCGAGTCATTCGGTATGACTCTCTGCTCGCTCCGAGTCAGCGAGTCGTTGTCTTCCTTTGCTCGCCGGGCTTTTTCCTTCAGCTGGTAGCTTGAACGCTACATCCCGTTGTCGGTTAGCTCCTCGACGCCATTTGGTGGCTTTCGCTGAGGTGGTTTGATTCGCGGAGTCTTTCGAGACTCGGCGAATGGAGGATGTCATCGATTTGAGTGTTGACTGAGCGTCCCAGCCGTGGACTAAGCAAAATGGCGTTTCTCGTCGAATCCCTCGAATTGTTGATAGCGTAGACCAGTTTCTCAGCGATGTCGTCCCAATCAGCTTGAAGCAGGTCTTCCACGTAGACACGCACCGTTTGTATCATGGTCTTAACACTGCGTTCCTGCTGCCCGTTCGCTTGTGGTCGGTAGCTCAGCGTAGCTCGAGACCTAGACTGCATCATCTCCGAGAAAGTCTGAAAGATTTCGCTCGGGTCTCGGTCGTGTCGGATGAGCGATGGCGCGCCCAATTGACGAAATATGCACTCTTCCAATGCTTTAGCCACTTAAAGTGCCCCAGTATCGCCCATCGCCTTAGCGATGACAAACCGGTGAAGTGATCTTGGAACAGCAGGAGATCCGTGTTCCCTCGCTGAGACTTCGGTAATGGTATAACGAAGTCCATTGACACAATCTGGAAAGGTCAATCGGAGACGACGTTACCTGGCGAATATAGTTGAGGCTTGCTCTTACACGTGTTGCAATCTTCAAAGGCTTGCACATGCTTGACCACGTCGGCATACAGACCGATCCAAACATAGTCGGCCTTCAACCGGTGATAAGTCCTAACGATGCCTTGATATCCTCCTTCAATGGAGTTATGGCAATTCGCCAAAATTTCGTCGATGAGTGTGGTTGGCACTACCATTCTTAGCTTCGTGGCGTGCTCGTTGGGTCTACCTCGCTCTCTGTGACGACTCATGTAATACAGTAGGCTGTCCTCGCTGAGTACAAAATTATCGGCTACTTTGCCGGCGTCGCCGGCTCTTCGCCGAGTGAGCTCATCGAATTCACCTCGCAAATATTTCTTCAGGTCAGACCATCGACATTCTTCGTCTTGCGCCGTTAATATCTGCCCCCGCCGCTCTGCTTGGACCACTAGAGGGTTGACGTCTTCAGCATTTGGCAGTTTGTGACGTTCTGAGCAAGCTTTGCCCTGCTCTACTACTCGCTGAGCTTCCGGAGGGTGATATTCCATCTAGAATTCGTCGACTGGGCTATCATTGTCGGGCGAACCCGGCGAGTTGGCCTCTACTGGCACGTCGGGTGCTGGTTCGCTTGCTTGGTCTTGACCTTCATCTTTGGCAAATCGAACTCGGCGAATTGGTTGAGTCTGACCTTGAGTAATTGCTGAGACTTTAGGAGGGACTTCTTCTGCTTCCTTCGTCGAGCTATCTCCGACATACAGCTTCTCGTGTATCCGGCTCAACGCCTTTAGCCCAGTTTTGCGGTCACCGCTAAGAATGACACGTCCAGCTTTCGCTTCTAGAGCTTCCGTGGCTAACGTATCCGCCGCTGAGTTTTAGCATCGGACTACATGGAGGTAGCGTACTGAGTTGATGCGATCGATGAGTTCCTTATGGCGCGCCAACTGAATTTGCAACGTCTCCTTCCTGCTTGCGATCACCCCCATGGATTGCTGGATTGCGAGCCTGGAATCGCCGACTATTATAAGGTCGGTGATGCCCCGGTCAAGGGCCGCGATGACGCCGTTATTCATTCCGGGGTACTCGGCGATATTGACCGTGGTTTCCAAGAGGTGAGCACTCGCAGCGATCACAATATCCCACGTCGGCAGCCGCCACAAGATCCACGAACAACTACCATAGCCGTCATACTTCTCCGTCTTCACCGACCCGTCGAATGACAGGACATATCCCTCAAAGTCGTGTGGTACGTCTGTGATGTAGCGACTTGCCTCTCGCCGCCGCTGCTGTCGCCACTGCCGCTTTCGTGATTGACAAGCAGAATCCCGTTGGAGAGAATGTGCGACGGGGCGGAGATTGTTCGAGAACATCCGCGGCAGAGTGACAAGGCACAAGAGCGAGGCGAAGTACGGCACACCAAGTTCAGCGAGAGGTCGCCACCGGAAAGATCTCCGGACCGTGGCCTTTGACGAGTAGTCGCTGCCGGTTGTCCAAGGAAGATATCCGGGTTGTGCCCCTTGGTGAACAGCCACAACCGGCAGATATGCCGGATAAGGAACTTGGAGCTCTATCAGGCCGTCGCCGAGGACTCGGTGGTTTCACAACGGACAAGTTCACACTAGATATTTGTATATGGCATAGGAAGAATAATATAGAGATAAGCGCTCGCAGAGCGCAACAAACAGAGCAAATTTTCCTTCCGATCGCAAGAGTCAAGTCCGGTTACGGTAAGTGTCCGTAGCGTCTGGTCCCGCTTGATCGCCAGGATTATGCCTGTCGGTGGACACGAAGGTTGAAGTAATCAAGTGTTCATCCACCCGGCAAGTCCAAGAAGCTAGATTGTGTGATTGATTTGCTGCGTGTGCAGAGAACGAGAGAGCTCGTTCGACCGAGGGAGTGCTACCGAAGCCTCCTTCCTACCTACCCGCCGGAGCTTTGCCCCGGCACCCTCGCTTACCGGCTGAAAAGACCTGGACCCTTCCTTCTGAGGGCCAGCGAGGTTTTTTGTGTGTGCGTGTATTGCAGACTAGCCGTGCTTGTGGCTAGTGCTGTGGAGTTGATTGGTTGCACTACCGACAAGTCGGAGTACGCAGGGTCAGACCAACCCGGTGCTAGGGCTGAACCAAGGCTTTCAGGTCAAGACTTCGCCCGATATTCACCTCGTTTTTGCGAACGAGGTGTGCGTTGTGGGTGGGAAAACTAGCAGGACATAATTCTCGCGTGTTGCTACATGACAACTGGTGCCGCGACCCGGGATTGGTGTGACCTTCTGTGTGTTGTGGTTTGTTTGCAGGCAACCAAGTAACTAGCAAAAACAAGTGTGAGAGAGAAGAAAATGGCGAAAGAATCTACAGCGGTTTCAGCTACTCCGATGAAATCCGACAGCAACCGTGACGAGCCTTTAGGCTTGCCGCCGGGTTTGCCGCCGGTGGCCCCGCGTACGGCAGGTATTGCCGAGCGCTCGGTCACCTTCGAGGACTCAGCGGACGATCTCGTCGCCAATGACGAGTATGATGACCTAGAGGAGAAGGTGAACGAGCCAGCAATGGTGACGCCCGATTCCCCGGAAGGCGCGAGGCTGGCAGTGACAGGAAGTGGAGGACTGCGGTCGCTGACGCGGAACTTCGCGGATGAGCTGGACGAGGTCGCAGGACCCGAGCCAGCATATGCAGAAGATGATGATGAAGATGATGAAGAGCGGGTGCCCGCGAGGACGGAGACGACCTCGGCCCCGACGCGCGGAAACCGTCCACCAATCAATGGTGACACTCCAATCGCGAACAAGGTCCTCGGCCGATGTCTCGAGATGATGCGGACGGACAGCGCCTGGATACCAATGTTCACGCCGAAACCCGTTCGTCAAGCTGTCTGGGAGGACATAAGCAATAAAATTGCGTGGCCAGTGAACTCGATGAGCTCTCGTCAAGTGGCTGACGACACGGTTTCTCTCATGATGGCGATGGCCTTAGAAGGTCAGACGTACCCGTCTGACGCTGCGCTGAGAGACTGGTCAGCATCGGACGCCGGAGCTGACCTGCAGAAATGGAAAAAGAAGCTGCGCATCGCATTCCGTGCCAGTCGTACTCAAAGGCCGCCCGTGGCGCGCAGAGCTGGAGAGATGGAAGACCCGTCGACTGTTCCGTTGTCCCATACCCCAAGAAACAAGAAAACACCGATGCGGATGGAAGACAGGCGAGTTGAGCATTTGCCACCTCAACCGAGCGCTCCTCGTACTTCCAAGACTCGCACACGGTGACACCTCGCTCGGCTATACGTACGGCACGTATTGCACGTGAGACCGAGGTCTCAAATGCACCACTGAATTCGAAACGCGGATCCGGACGACGTCCCGGTTGGAGACTGTTTGGTAACGATGACTCATCGGATGAAGGACGTGACCTGCTGGAGTTGGAGGGAGAAGATGATGGAATTTGCGTGACAAATGTTGGAAGCCAGCGATATGATAAGCATGGAGTCGACGCCGAAACTCGAAATCGCGACGCACCGACCTCTTGCTCAAATCAAACAATACTTCGGACTCCGCGACAAACAAGAATATTCGATGCAGTGGCTCCGAGCGTTCGTGTACGAGATGAAAGGAACGCATACCCCACCAAACGAATGGTGTATGGCGTTCGAGCTGAGTCTACGAGACGGAGACCTTCACTGGTACCGTCAACTCCCTAAGAAGACTCGACGTGATTGGCAGCTCCTCAACGCGGAGTTCATCAGGTACTATTGTTCGCAGTACAACGAGTCGGCAAAGACTCGGTATTACTCAGCGGAGCGCAAAGACAAGGAACACACTTGCGATTACCTGAACCGACTTAATGGCTATGCCCGGAATGCCGGTGTTCGATTTACTAACGGTGGTCGAGAGGCAAAGGATCACGTCCGACGTTTCCTGAAGACCAGCGGCGACAAAAGCCTCCAAGATCGTACCGGACACTTGCAAGTCAGTGACATCCACGACCTTGAGAGCATGATCAACGAGATCTTGAAGATGGAAGCCCGCAGCTCAGCTAAGGTGGCAACTCAGTCATCCGGCCGGAGCCGTGACCCACCCCGAGATCATGACGGCTCTCAACGACGTTTCGACCGGCGTCCTGGCGATGCCCGTCGCGACGACTTCCGAATTCCGCCGCGCGTAATGCTGGCCGATGTCACGGTAACGGATCTAATTGCTGCGCTGCAAGTCCGAGATCCAATTGGTGACCATACCGAGTACTCGGAGGACCAACAAGAAGATTACGAGGGTGAAGAGAAAAGTCTTGGCCAGACCAACATGACGATAAACCGGATGACGGCAATGTCTCCGAGGGCGAGGACCGATACACCGCCGCAGCCAATGAAACTGAACGACGAGTTGCTGCAGACAGGACCTAAAGCCGGTCCGACAATCGTCAGCCAAGGGGTGACCGTCCCCGCAGTCAAGACCGACGTGATGTCGGCCGATTTGGTCCGTGCGCAGCCTGCGGTGGCCTCACCCACTCAGTGCACTACTGCTTCAAACGCTGCAAGCTCTATAAGCAAGTGCACGACGCAGGCAAGTGCGAAGCTTTCAAAGAACTCGCAAACCTCGTCAAGAACAAGGTTGACAAGAAGGACCTCTCTCCAGAACTCCACTCTCTAATATTTGGGCATTTAAACTAGGCAGCCCGCCAACTGAAACTGGGTTGGTCCCTAACGGGCTGTCACAGTTAGCCGAACCCACGGTCGACGCAGATTGTATCTTCGCGTTCGTGGTTAAGTGCGAATGGCCGAATAATGAGGATGAAAATGGAGTGACAACGACTGAAAACGAAAAGAGAGGTGCAAACCTCGGTGGAGGCGATGTGAGTGGAGATGAAGAAAGTGAACCAGGCGACAACGAGACCTGGGTCTCGAGTGCGGCAGCAGAGGAAAACCGCATCGAGGGCTCGCCAAGACGGTGAGATTGCTTCCGGGCGAGCGATTGGGGTGGTGGTCATCTCAGAAGTTCGACCGGAGGGTGAGGATGAGAGATTTGGTAACAGGGGCAGTGAGCGACACGAGAACGCGGATACTGCTTGACACCGGAGCAAATGGGAGCGTCATAACTACGAAGATGGCAAAGCGACTGAAACCACGGATGACCCAAACCACGACTGGCGTCTTGAAGTACAAGGAATTAAGAAAGGAAAATGGCCACCACACGCCGGACGCTCGTCAAGCTGACATTGGGTTGGGAACGAGTTTACGAGGTCGAGCTATGGATTATGGACCACAGCGCTGGAGTCGACGTGGTGCTCGGCACCGACTTTATGATACCGGCCGGCATCAGACTCGACTTGTTCCATGCTACTGTCAAGCTTCCTGACGAGGTTAGGATTCCGCTTGATTAAGACCCAGAATATGATTGAAGAAGGTAACCCTGGACAGGGGCATATTTTCGGCGGTCCTACCGAGGAATTGACGATACTTGGACGAAAATGGGACGAATTCCGACTACGGAGACGAAAACCAGCACTGGAGACACATACAGTGTGGGTTCGACGGACGGACTGCTTGGTACCAACCATAACGAGGTTTCGTCGAGGCCAACCGGAGCAGGTTCGAATGACGAATATCACTGATAACTTGGTGTTCTGTCCAGTACACTTGCCAGTCGTGATGTGGGTTCCACATGGAGACTTGCCGGTCGAAGAAGGGTACGTTCGACTCGACTCGAGGAAGTACCAAGAGTGGCAAGTGATTGCGTATGCCGAATCGTGAGACAAAACGGGGTACGACAAATAGGTCGAGTTGTACCAGGAGTGGTTGGCGAAGCAACCTCCGACAGTGGAAAAAGTTGATTACCCACTGCCCCGAGGTGTGCAAGGTCGACCGCCCGATTGCTCAGGTGATAACGCAGAGCGTCTGACTTGTGCTCAACGCTGGGACCGAATATTGGAACAACGCAACGAAGCGCAAGCGGACAATGATGCCGACAATGAGCCGGCAGGAGACCAATCGGTGCTGTCACCGATCTCTCAGGCCGTTGCTATCCCGGACACTGGAGACCCTCTGACAGGGGTGACCACCGAAGTCTCGATACCCAACGAAACACCTACGGTGGCAGGAGAAACACTGACCGATCCATTCCCCAGGAGTGACACCGGCGGTATTGACGCCGTGGCTGTCTTGGAAGAGACGTTCGAAGCAGTGATGGGCCTGCTAAACGCAGACGGCCGCCAGATCATGGATGTTGATGGTGCGATGGATTCGTCAGAACACATATTGCATTGGAAGACTATGCGCAAGAACTTGCCTTTTTCCTGACTTGACCGAAGCCTCGGTCACGGTATTGGATTTTTCGGTGCCTAACGTGCTGAATGCTCAGTTTGAAGGAGACGAGCAGCAACGTCTGGTTGATGTGCTGAAGAAGCACGAACAAATCAGGATTTCGAGTGGTAATGCGCTTCCACCACCGGCATACGGTGTGGTTTGTGACATTGACGTCAAAGGGCACGCACCTATCAAACAGCGTGACCGACGAGTAGCGCTACGACACAATCTCTCGACGGCGCGACAAAGATTCGACATTCTGAAGCAGAAGGTAGCCGATGCGCCTATTCTGCGACATTTCGACCGAACTAAGGAGGTGCATGTCATGCTGTTCGCGAATGAATGGGCTCTAAGTAAACCACGCTGATGCAAGAACATGAAGGCAAGTTGCACCCCGTACGGTTTTGTGGGCGAGTGTTGAAGGATGCAGAAATGAATTATCAACACGAGAAGGAGGTCTTACCATTGCTGCTTCTGTTGAAAGTATGTCATACCCAGCTGGTGGGACAAACACTGAACGTGTATACGCGATTTTCGACGCTTAACTGGGTACACCGGTCGAAGTCACTGTTCGGAAGAGCGGTGCAATTCTCGGTGCTACTCTCGCCCTGGTATTTGAAAGTCCAGCTCGTCAAGGAAAAAAGACTGTGTATTCGCTCAGCTCCTCCAACCGTCTATTACGAATTTCGTGGACCTTGTGGACTCGCTGGAACTGGTGGCACCACCTACGAAAGGTTCAGCCACCGTTCGAATGGACCTCGAGCTGTTGTACGCACGTCTGCCTCGAGATTACCAAGGCCTCGTTGTGTCTTTTGATGGATCGGCGAATACGGAGAAGTACGGTGGCTATGGTAGATGCTCATAGATTGTATGGCGACTTCCTGAATGGCATGTAGTGATTGCTGCGAGTGCGTATCTCGAAAGCACCACAGTTAACCTTGCAGAGTATACCGGTATGAACAACGGAGTGCAAGCCGCTTTGGAACGCGGTGCCGAGGACTTGGTGGTGGTAAGAGACTCGTGACTCGCAATCCAGCAAGCACTAGGGGTGATCGCGTGCCGTAAGGAATCGCTGCTAGCGAAGTTAAGTCACCACAAGGAACTCACAGCGAGACTTCGATCCACGAAGTACGTGCACGTGCTGCGGGAGTACAACGCAGCGGCAGACTCATTAGCTGGTGAAACACTCGAGACAAAGGTATCGAAAGTTGTTCTCAGCAAGGACAGGCAAGCGGAGCTATCAAGCTTGAACAGGGTCTCTGAAATGATCTACGAAGCTCCATCAGACGAAGCCACTGAGGTGAAACCAAGCTCCGACAGTTTCGTTCAAATTCTGGATGCCCACGAAACTCCGACGTGTAAAACGTTCATTGACTTCGTGCGGTCAGAGCACGAAGATGTTTCGGTATTGACTCGACGAAAGAGCAAGGCTCGCAAGAAGCACGTCAGGTTTGCTGATGAAGACCCGGTGGAGACTCAAGCAGAATCATCTGAGCAGACGGAAGCTACAAAAGCAGCCAGCGAGGACTCAGTGGACGAGCGGCAACCTAGGCCCGAGCTAACATCGACAACAAATGCAGACGATATCGACCCAGTGACGGTGCAGGAGGAACGGCGACGTCGTATCTCCAAAGCGCAAGACGCAGAGTCGAGATGGTCTATCATGAAGTCGGTGCTGCGCAGAGACACTAAGAAGATTAGATACAAAGATGCTCGAAATACCTGGATGATTGCCGACCAGTTTGTGTTGACAGACGACGGATTGATTTACTACGTGGGTGCAAGGCGTCGAAAGACTGAGGACCAGCAAGACGAAGTCAAGCTGCGCCTAGTCGTACCGACAACGATGATTCAAGATGTATTGCAGAATTGCCATGACTCGATGGAAGGCGGGCACCAAGGCGTGGTCAGGACGTACCAGCGAGTGAAGCTGGACTACTACTGGTTGGGTCTGTACGCTGATGTGGAAAAGCACGTGAAGTCGTGCTTGACTGCAGCTCTAGGAAGAGCCGCCCGCAGCTCCGAGGGTACTCACCATGCAAACATCCTGGCCGAACGACCGTTCCAGATCGTGTCAATGGACTTTGTTATACCTTTGCCGATGTCTCGACGCGGCAACACAGCTTTACTACTGTTCCAGTGCTCGTTCACCGGATTTGTGATTGCAAAAGCAATGTCTGACACGTCTGCACTAATGGTGGCTCAAGCGTTCGAAGAATGCATATACCGACGCTTCGGCGCACCGGCTTTAATTCGGCACGACAGGGACCCACGCTTTATGAGCGAGGGCTTCCAGTCGTTCGCCGATATGATGCAGCCAAGGTCGAGAGCGATGCTGAGCTACCGGCCGCAGGCTAACGGGCAGCAAGAACGTTCGGTGAAGACGGTCATGCAGTCAGTGAAGGTGTACGTCGAAGACCCGTTGCAGCAGGACTGGGATGAGATTGCTGAGCGACTAGTCTTTGCGATCAACAGCTCGCAAGATACGAAGCGAAAAAGACACCGTTCTTTCTTGTGCGTGGGTGGGATGATCACGCATCTCTCCACGCAATGGCATCGTCGCTCCGGCGAGGGTCCGGTAGGCAAACCGATGCGCTGGCATGGCGCAGAGAAGTCAATCGCCAGCAAGGGATAGCGCTCGAAATGGCAAAGGAATACCAAGCAGCAGAGAAGAGTCGCCGATCCAAGGAACATAACGACGCGTTAAGTCGGAAGGAATTGGCAGCTGTGCCTCGACGATCCAACGACGAAACGACGGACGACCACCGGAATGACGAACCTACTGAAGTGGTGACGAAGTCTCTCTTTGAACCAGGCAGCCGCGTCTGGCTCTACATGGAACTGTCAAACCCGGGCTGACAAATAAGTTGTCTCACCGATGGCAGGGTCCATTCCGAGTTAAGACCAAGATTGAGGAGTATGCTTACGAGCTAGAGCTCCTGACCGCAGCGGGTATCGGTTCTATCCGGTGGTCCATGTGTCCCGACTCAAGGCGGTGAATGAGTTCGAAGAGCGATCGAAGACTCGGTTGACGCAGGATGTGACCGAGTAATCGCGCTTTGACTTCGACGAGGAGCTTTTACCTGAAGATAGCTGGGAGTCAGACGGACTGACCGGAGAGAGCGAAGTCCTCGAGATCTTAGAAGACCGAATGCCAATGTCAACGAGGACTGGACGCTCAATTCGAGAGTTCAAGATCAAATGGGCTGATCAGGACAAACCCACGTGGGAACCCATCTCGAATCTCCTGCGGCGGCATGCTGTATGATTACCTGCAGCGTAAAAGCGCGAGCATCGCTTGCAGATGGTCCAAGTCGCTGACGAGGACTAGGCAGCACTCGCCACCATAATCATGAACTGTATTTGGGGCAAAGCAGCCCAAGACTACAGACGAAAAACTACTGCACCAAACTCCATGTTGTATTTGATGAATTACGAGATGTGGAACCCCGGACTAAAGTATCAAGAAAGAAGAAAACACTCCATCGCTCTCCTACTACGCAACTATGCTACGGCTAATATTGGATGCGCTGTGGCAAAACTCGACGAAGCTGGCGCAATGTCAACCGAGCCAGAAATGATGGCCTCAGATCCAATCGAGAATCCGGGAATTCCTGGTTCTGCTTCAGCACCCGATGCTTCCTCTTCCGTAGCGTGAACCGAGTTCTCGTCGACAGAATGTGCTTCTCTACACCAAGTCTCCACCATTTCATGCCAACCCGGTTTGATATCGGAGATCCGAACTTCAAAGGTTCTCATTCTTCGCAGTACGTCATGCAGTGCTGTGCCTTGGATCTTGATAAGCCGAGGTGCACGTAAATGGGTCGCTTCTGGGTGCAGTAAAGATACCGAGCAATCGTTGCACATGTCAGCGGAAGCAATGACGGGATCAATGCATCACGTACCGATGACCGCGAGCCGACGAAACAGGAACTGAGCTGGAAACGGAAACAAGCGCTGCTGGAGGAGCCGCAGCATCAGCACTGAGCGACGGCGGCGACGACAACGACGCCGCGCTTGCGACAGTAAGCCCGCGAGCTGCAGGAACTGGTGCAACAACCGCCGCTGGATCCGCCATGAGACAATCCGAGTTCTTCATGAGCAGCGAACAAACAAAGTCCAACAAGCGGCCGTTAGTCCCGCCATTCGAAGCATGCAGCGATGGAAGCCGGTGCAGGAACGCACCGAATTCTCGTTGGAAGAATTGGTGACGCCCATAGGGCACGCAATGTCGCGCGCGGAGGTGAGCGAGCTGGATGTCGTGACCATGAAGCGCGTGGAAGGCACCACAACGCTCGCCAGGTGTGCTGGTTCGCGATGCGGTGGGGCCAGTTGTGGTGTATCGAATTGCCTCTCGCCGCTGCTGTCGCCATTGCCGCTTTCGTGATTGACAAGCAGAATCCCGTTGGAGAGAATGTGCGACGGGGCGGAGATTGTTCGAGAACATCCGCGGCAGAGTGACAAGGCACAAGAGCGAGGCGAAGTACGGCACACCAAGTTCAGCGAGAGGTCGCCACCGGAAAGATCTCCGACCGTGGCCTTTGACGAGTAGTCGCTGCCGGTTGTCCAAGGAAGATATCCGGGTTGTGCCCCTTGGTGAACAGCCACAACCGGCAGATATGCCGGATAAGGAACTTGGAGCTCTATCAGGCCGTCGCCGAGGACTCGGTGGTTTCACAACGGACAAGTTCACACTAGATATTTGTATATGGCATAGGGAAGAATAATATAGAGATAAGCGCTCGCAGAGCGCAACAAACAGAGCAAATTTTCCTTCCGATCGCAAGAGTCAAGTCCGGTTACGGTAAGTGTCCGTAGCGTCTGGTCCCGCTTGATCGCCAGGATTATGCCTGTCGGTGGACACGAAGGTTGAAGTAATCAAGTGTTCATCCACCCGGCAAGTCCAAGAAGCTAGATTGTGTGATTGATTTGCTGCGTGTGCAGAGAACGAGAGAGCTCGTTCGACCGAGGGAGTGCTACCGAAGCCTCCTTCCTACCTACCCGCCGGAGCTTTGCCCCGGCACCCTCGCTTACCGGCTGAAAAGACCTGGACCCTTCCTTCTGAGGGCCAGCGAGGTTTCTTTGTGTGTGTGCGTGTATTGCAGACTAGCCGTGCTTGTGGCTAGTGCTGTGGAGTTGATTGGTTGCACTACCGACAAGTCGGAGTACGCAGGGTCAGACCAACCCGGTGCTAGGGCTGAATCAAAGCCTTCAGGTCAAGACTTCGCCCAATATTCACCTCGTCTTTGCGGACGAGGTGTGTGTTGTGGGTTGGAATACTAGCAGGACATAATTCTGGCGTGTTCCTACACGACACGTGCGCATATAGCAATTCTGGGTCCAGGTGGACACTCGACGAGTTCTTAGATGGTGGTGCAATGTGTGCAAACGACTCGTCGAGCCGAATGTGTGGAGTGATAGAGGCTTGCAACAGTTGAGCGAATTCGATATCCCGTTCTCGCACCCGTTTAATTTTCAAGTGGTAAGGCGAGAGCAGGACGGCGAAGCTCACTGGTCGTCCGTACAATGTCTTCGACGAGAACACCCACTCTAACGGGTGTAGACATGTATTGTCTTGCCCGCTACCAATGTATAGCATATTTTCAGCAATTGAAGCAACGCAAGCACTTCGCCTTCGGCTGGGGGTAGTTGGTCTTGCTTTCGTTTAGCACTCTCCCACAGAAACGGACTGGGTGCAGTTTCCCATCATGCATCTGCATCAGGGTGCTACTCAACGCCCAGTCATTGGCAAAGACCATGACATGGTCGTCTTTCGCTGAGTCGAAGTGCCTTAAAATAGGCGCTTCTGTCACCTTCCGCGTTAGCTCAGCGAATGAAGCTCTGGCGGTCGATGAGTCGCTTCCACTACCGAAGTCATCTTCTTTCAGCTGATAAAGCACAGCTCCATACAACGCCAGGTTTTGGATGGACCGGCTGTAGTAATTGATTGCACCAAGGAATGCATGCATCCCTTTTTCGATGACGGAAGGAAGCTCAGCGATTGCAGCCAGCTTCTTGGGATCCGCGGCGATTCCGTCGGCCGTCACTTTGTGGGACTGGAAGTCCACCATCGGATGGACAAAAATACTCTTGGTGACGCTCACACTGATTCTGCACTCGGCGAATCGGGTCAACAACCGGTCGAGCGTGTTGAGGAACTCGTCGAAGGTTGCCCCTCCAAAGCAAATATCGTCGACGAACGAACGTCGACCAAAGACTGGAAATAGATGTGATTCGTCCGGTTCACCCGTACTGAACATGTCCTTTTCAGGGCAGTTGATGAGCTCTTGCAGCGGGTCAGACTCGTCGAGAGATCGGTAGTCGACTTCAAATTTGGTGCTAAACTCATCGAATCGGCCCCTTGCGTTAGCCGGGATGGTCGTTTCTTGCGCTGAGCTATTGTTGCAGCCTCGGCGAGCCGCATCTTCTCGGCGAATGTCGCCCAGCCACCACTCGGTTGTACGAAACCCCAGAGAGCATTGTCGATGAGTCGCTGGTAGATCATGGGCGCATTTTAAGCCCAAACGGCCTGCGCAACCACCCGAAGTGGCCGAGGGCACACACAAAGCTGAAATTTCGCGAGCTCGTCGAGTCATCATTACGGCACAGAATCCACTAGCAGCGTCGAGGGAACAGAACCAAAAGTAGCTCTCGAGTTCCGTCAGCAAGTCGTCGACCAGCGCCATTGCGTATTCCATGCTGACTGTGATTGCGTTCACCAGCTTATAGTCGATGCAAAGCCTAATGTCGACACCATTCTTCTTCATGACAATCACGATTGGCGAGGCCAAAGGGCTCTTCGAAAATGACACGAGCCCTGACTGGAGCAGCGCTTTCAAAAGCTCATAGAGTTTACTCAAGTTCTTCAGCGGCACTCGCCGAGCTCTTTGCTTGATGAGTTCGTGCCCTTGGACGTCGATATCGCAGACCACACCGTATGCCGGTGGTGGAAGCGCATTTCCGCTCGAGATCATGATATTTTCATGCCGTTTCAAGGTTTCGACGAGCTTCTTTTGCTGTCGAACATCGTGCGCTGGAGATATAATGTTGTCGCCTTCGTAGTCTAGCTTCGGTGATAACGATTCCGTCAGGTCAGGCAAAAAGGCGAGCTCATGAGCATAATCTGTTAGACTTTCATCGCTCGACAAGTGTTCAAACTCGGCGAGTTCTGACCCGTCTTCGAGAACGACGTCAGCCGTCGAGAGGTGCATCTCGAGTTCTTCAGCAGCTGCGAGGAACCGCAGCCGAAGGTCTACTGCTGGGTCCTTGTTTAATGGAGTGTCTGACACTTCCAACTCGTCACATTTGACGAGTCCTGGCTCCTTTAGTCTAGGAGTGTGTCGAACTGGGTCAGTCTCCTTAATGGCATCCGTCTGGGGTGCTTCTCCGCTCGTTGAGTTAGATACACTTGTCGAATCTTCGTCAAGCTCGTCGACTTCTAGCGATTCACGAGTATCGTCCTCCTCTGGTTGGACGGGTCTTGGTTTGATAGCCGTCGGATATAACGTTGTCGCCTTCGTAGTCTAGCTGCGTTGATAACGATTCCGTCAGGTCAGGCAAAAGGCGAGCTCATGAGCATAATCTGTTAGACTCTTATCGCTCGACGAGTGTTCAAACTCGGAGAGTTCTGACCCGTGTTCGAGAACGACGTCAGCCGTCGAAAGGCGCAGCTCGAGTTCATTCGTGTACTGTGGTCTTTCGACAGCGGGAGGCTGTCGGCTAAGCCATTCCATATATAGCCGTTGCTCTTTCCTTAGGAGTCGGTTGTCAAGAGCGCCCTCGTAGGCAAGCACTTGCCAGTCGCGATATTTCTCTGAGTTCACCCGCACATAACCATCATCCCGAGGCATTCTCCGTGGGGCATCCATAGAACCACCGGAAAGTGGGATGGACACCACGTCAGGCTCGCGGTTATGTTTGTCAGCAACACCCGCACGGCTCGCCCAGCAGCGTTGTGCTCGACTGTTGGAATCACCCCTTGCAGTTGGCGAACCCACACCTCATGCGTCGATTCGCTGAGGTGTCTCCGTCTCAACTTGAACTGAGCGATTTCTCTCCCCATAATGTCCAATGTCTCCCGTGGGCCTCTGATCACTCCACGACCGTACTCTGTGTCGTCAACATCCCTCGACGACTTGATTAGTGGCACCACGACCTCATCGGGCAGTCTTGCCATTGAATTGTACAAGTCCAGCCTGATACCGGCTGGTATCATGAAGTCGATACCCAAGGTCAGGTCGACTCCAGCGTGATGAGGCATGATTGACACCTCGAATTCGTAAACCACTTCCCACCCCAGCGTAACTTTAAAGATTGCGCGAGAGCCACCTTTGACTTGGCGATTCCTTGGACATCGATCTTCATGTCATCGTTGGTCAGTCGCTTCAGCCGCAATTTCCTAGCGAATGCTTCGGTCACAGCCGACACGTTTGCCCCGGTGTCCAACAAGAGTTTTGTCCGCTCATCATTCACAGCTCCCATCACTAGAGCTCTCATTCTCACTCGGCGATCGAATTTCCTCGATGACCACCATCCCAGTCGCTCACCAGGGAGCAACTTCCATCTCTTGGCTTGACCTATCGAGAGCACCGGTCGCTGAGTTCCATCCATACTTCCAATCGCTCGGTCTTCGTCTTCATTCGACTCGCCGAGCCCACAACTCTCGTCCACATCCGTTCGTCCGCTCTCTTCATCACTCTCATTCTCACTCCACTCGTCGGGCCGTTCCGCTTCCCCAACAAAAGCAAACACGTACTTCGCTTCGACTGCTGGATCTGCTGACTGTGGCAGTCCGTTGTTGTTCAACCCAGTCATGGTTGGCGAGCCCACTAGTTTAAATGGCTCGACGAGTAGATGTCCTGAAGATCGTCCGGGACAATGGACTTGTCGACTGACGTCTTAACGAACTTGGCGAGTTTCTCGAAGCGTCGGAAGAGTTCGCACAGGCCTACTTCGTGCACTTGCTTGCAGAACTTGCAGCGTCGGCGACAGAAGTGTGCATCGTGACCTGCTGCTCCGCAAGCTCCACACGGACCGTATGTCTTCCGCTCTCGAGACCCGTCTCGGCGATTAGCTTGTCCTTTGGGATTCGACGAGTTCTGCTGGTATCGGTTGGAGTCTCCAGTCGTATTACCGGCGTCGATGTAGTCCGAGTCTTTTTCGGAGTCTTGGTTGAGAACTTCACTCGCGTCGCTTTCGCCATTCGACGTGTCGTAGAGGTCGGTGTTCGCCGTAGCTCGACGAGTGTCGAGTGCTGCCCATAGGTCGTCGATCGATGCATCTGCTAGCGTAACTCGGCGACTGCTGTCTTCACCCTGTCGACCACGACGTTCATCCTGCTGTCTCTTACAGTCGACTCGGCGATTTTGTTCTCCCTTCTTCTCAGTCCGTTTGGCATCCTTACTGCGACTTGTGCTCAGACGATGGCGTTGTTTCTTGCGCTTCGCGCCGATTAAACGCTGGTTGATCACTTTCTCGACCTTCGTAATATCGCTGAGTCGTTGTGGGTACAGCAGATCCATGATGTCGTCGTCTCCGCAATTAAGCAGGAAATGTTCGACGTGGTCGGCGGCATCAGCTCCCCTTCTCGTACTGGATGTGAGCGGTTCGCGCGTAGCCATTCAGTCGCAGCACGAAGTCGCAGACATGTTCATTCTCCCTGCGTCTCGCTGAGTAGTAGCGGGATCGCGCCGACTGGTCGAATTACGAGCTGTAGTAGTCCAGGAAGGCTTCACTGAGGAGATTCCACTTTCGCTGAGTCTTCTTGGGAAGCTGTCGGAACCAACCCTTAGCTGCCTTGCCCAGACTCAGCGAGAATGGTTCACACCACTTATCTTGCCGTTTGCACGTTCCCTTCATTTCGTAGATAAAGCGTTTGATCCATTGTAGCGCATCTTTCGACCGATAGCGCTTCCCGTCAAAGGTCGTGATCTTCTCAAGCGGTGCGTGCGTCCTAATTTCCAAGACTTGTCCTCGGTCGCTTTCAGCCCCATCAAAGCTGAGCTGACGGATGTGGTCATGGGGCGACTCATCGACATCGTGGTGCCCAGGGTAATCGTCTTCGTCGCTGAGTTGATCATCCCCTCCAGAGGCTGCAAGTGCTGCGGCGTCCAATCGGATCAGGCAAAGGAGCTCGGCGGCTTCTTCATCATTGATGAATTCTGCCATCGGGCGTCGAGCTGGCTGATCGCTGGCCTTCTTCGGAGTTTGCATGTGCGAGTCGGCAAAATACGGTGTTCCCTCAGTGCTCCGGAATATGCCACGCTTCGGCTCGGGTGTCCTCGGCAACGGAATTTTCGCTGGGTCTTCACTCGGCTCGGGGAAGACGTACAGCTCAGTGACGTACGGTTGTGGTGGAGCCACTTTGGTCTCGTCGAATTCTTCAGCTCGGCGAGCCTTGGGTAATTGTCCCTTTGGTCCACCTTGCATCCCGAACAGGTCTTTCAACTTGCGCTTCCATCTCATCAGCTCGACTCCGACCGTGTGCACACTCCAAGATGTCAGCGCCGGTTTCGACGGCTTATGGCCGCACCGGTATCCCATCGCTCGTAGTAATATCACCGTGTCCTCGATGAGTTGGTCCATCGTTTGGCTATTGATGGGTTGACCCAGTTCCTCGCTGAGTTGGGCCCACTTCGCTTGACACATGTACATTGGAGCGAACATGTTGATCCATCGGCTGTTGGTCTTCATTCTTTCGACGAGTCGGGCTAGGACTCGGTTGGCCTCGAGTGTTTCAGCATTCTTCATTGCCTTGGGAACAAGCGGCGGTCGGTCACCCGGAGCCACATCCTGTTCGTCGTCATCATCATCGCCGAGTTTCGCTGCAAGGTTCCGCTCGACTGGGCGAGGAGTTCCCATGCGGGTCACTTGCAGCGACAACTCGTCGACTTCTTCGCGGAGATCGACGACTCTCTTCACGTCGTCATATTCCGTCCCTTCATCATCATCCTTCTCTTCTTCTTCGTCCTACTCGCTTCCATAGTCTTCGTTATCTTCGAAATCGTCAAACTGGACAGAGCGCGTCACCCCGCGTCCGCGGCGGTAATGCTGCCTCTCGTCGAGTTCGACTAGTCGAGTGGCGATCCTCCGGCCGTCGACGGGCTTGCGGCGCTCAAACTTGGCGATCCTTTGACCATCTTCTCTCACTTGTTGCTCTTAACTTGGTTGTACTTGGTACCTGCGAAAACAAAGCACACTCCTGAATCCCGGGTCGCGGCACCAGTTGTGGTGTTGTGATTCACAGAAAACGTCGTTAGTTCGGCATCCACGCAACAGCACAACAATTCGCCGAGTCAGGTCGGTGATGTAGGGCTTGCTCAGGGTTCCTGTCGGTTCCCCTTGCGGTTCGCCCCAGCCGGGGTTCAGTTGAGTGTTGTTCCCAACAAGTACCAAGCTCCAAACTCTCCAGAGACTCGCTTGAGCGGGGCAGTCTCCGTGCAAAACCCGTGCCCTCCGCCAAAGGATGGACGGCAGCGCGCGAGCGCGTTTACAGGTCACCAGGCGCAGATTATGCCCAGATAGGAGGTTACGGTGTCCCGGGCTGTGCAGACCCACAGGCTCGTCGAATCGACGAGACTTGTCTTCGCTTGGTAGCGAGAAGTGCCCACCCCGGGCCGACCTTGATCTCTTGGCGCTACCAGACGGCTCCCCTACAAGCTATGCCTCTCGGGGAACGACGGCAGACATAATCCAGCCCACGCAGGGACTTACCGGAAAAGCGTACGCTGTTCTTGGACTTAGAAGATTCTGCTCTGATTGTTATCTCTATGTCTTTGGAGAGCCCCTTCGGGCTCTTCCCTATGTTCTTCTATCTGTCCTTTACAATTATCTAATGAAATAGAGTCGTTACAGATCTCCCTGCGACTCTTCGCTCAGCTCCGTCCCTTGGTGTCGAGCTGTTTACCTACCTCTCGGCGACTCTTCGCCTAGATCCTGATTTATCCCTCCAGTTGGTATATCTCCCTCGTGGCATTTTCTCGCCAAGTCGACTTTCGCCGAGTCCAACTTTCGCCGAGTCCAACTTTCGTCGAGCCGATTATCGCTGAGTCCGTCCATCGCTGAGTCCGTCCTTCGCTTAGTCCAGCTAAATGCGACCCCGTTTAAATCCGTTCCCTGTTGAGTGCGATGTATCCACTTGGCGGTGTACCCACTTGGTGGTACCCTCTTGATCCTCTTGAGTGATGTACCCACTGGTCTAGCTTAGGCATCCCTAGTGTAGGGTTACCCAAAATATGGATTTCTACAACACACGTTGCCCAAGAGATTCAGAGAGCCATAGAACGAAAAGCAGGAACTCTCACATCGCATGACGGTTTCGACCGTGGAGAAGACGACGCTCACTTGTTGAAAGTGGTGGACGCTGCGTTGGGGTTACCAGCGAAGAGCTTCCTCGCCGAAGCTGGACGAGAGGGCGGACGCACTAGACGACGGAGAATCTGCTAGCGTCGATGACCCAGACGAGGAGGAGGAGAGCCAAATACAGGTGGAAGATATGACCCGTTGACCCAGACTTCACCGGGTCGTACTCAGGAGACGACGAGTGTCGGGCAAGGGACTGTGATGACACGTCTTGATAACTTCGACACGTCTCTGGGTGACGTCGTCTGGTCAGACGACGATGACGACAGTCCCTCGACGGAGGTGGAGCCCGCAGGCCCAGAGCGTGCAGGGGACAATGCAAATCAGTCAACGTCTCTCGAGAAACTTGATCTCGGAGGACATGATTACGATAAGGGTGAAGAGCAAAATGTAGAGCCATGGATTATGATTGCTACGGGCCGGCGCGATTTGGTGACGTCGGGTGCGGCCATCACTACGTCGGTTGCCCCGTCTAACGCAGCGGTGGCCACTACCTCGACGACTACCCCGAATTCCGCGCGAGCAGTAGGTCGCCCGAAGGGAGCTAAATCCACAGCAACGCCAGCGCGACCTACGTATGCTTCCCTCGACGGACCCCAGCTATCGTGTGACCCATCTCGCGCCGTCGTCGACGCGCAGGAGATGGCGCGCAATAAATCTGAAAACACAGCCAGCAATCGTTTGGGGGAGGAGACCTCCGCGTCGTCCTTGACAATCTGGAAGTCATGACTGGTAGATCTGGTAACGGAGAAGCAAAACGAGACACGCCCGACATCTCCCCATCTGGAGCTACTTATGCATGTAACAAGCGCGCGCGCTAAAACGACTCGATAAGCTGAAGAAGGACATGGAGGAGGCTGAAGATAAGGATGCATCTGCTTCTAACGACATGATGCAAGTACTCGTTTTCCTGAGCGAAGATACCGATCGGCGCGCAGAGATGGACGATCGTCGACGCCGAGAGGAGAGAGGCCAGGCTGACTCCCGTCAAACAGGAGCGGGAGGAGAGAGAAAGTTTGCGTCATGAGGTGGCGGCAGCGGCCGAGGCTCGTCGCAGCCTAGGATTGAAGTTGGCGCGTACACTTCGCGAAGAGCAGAACCGAAAGGACTCAGAGCTAGCTGCAGAGAACCAGCGCCGATTCGAAGAACGTGTGAGAGAGGTGGAACGGAGTCGCGGAAAGACACGAGCAAATGCTGCTGCTGATCTCTTCGATGCAGAGAGGCAACCAACCAGGGAACTAACACAGCGAAACCGTAAGTGCAGTGCGTAAATGAAGTGAATTTACATTAAGATCGGCATATTATCCTCGCGCCCGTGGAAGTGTGTAGTTCGTATCTCGCTTATCCCAACTGTACGCACGCGGAAGTTAGACATGCGAAACAAATTATCCAGGCGCCGCTGTCGCTTGAGTGTGTCGTACGGAAGAGGGAGCAGGAGTCGGTGGTATACCTTCTCCACCGACCCCATACCCCACTCTGTTGACTGTCGGACAAACGTTATGGCGCTTGACATTATCTTTGCCGCCCTGCGCACTGACGGCGCCAAGCGACTGAGGTCTCCTTTAGAGGGTCATGACTTTCCTGTCATTTCTTTCCCACACGGGAACGCGCTATCTGCCACGATATCATATTTGGCGTCGGGGTTAAGCACCGGGTCGGTTAGCTTTCTCCGAAAGTCCAAACTTGTGTCTCCAGCGTTCCGCTACCGGGCCAGTTGTGCTTAGCCCAGACAATGAGGCCGTCTGCGCTGAAGCACAACGTCCCGGTAACGTATACATTGTGCAGCTACCCATTATAGTGGGCATTCTGCACGTCCGGGTGAGGAGGCTGCTGTACCTACGGGGAAGCACAACGATAACAAACAGTTAGCAGGCTCTAGTTAACAGCGAATAAGAAAGCGCGTGTACTGAATCGGTAGTTCTTCCCGTCTAAAAACCCCACGTAAACTGCACCAAGTCGTGACGGCGTGCTACCAACAAGGCGAGTGCTTTCTGACGCCCCAAAGAGGGCCACACTATACGTGCGGGCGAGAAGTTCTGCAAAGCTGTCGATAGTTCTTCTTCCGCCGCGTTCAACGCGCGAGCTAGCGTGGATGGAGGGACGCCGAACGCCTTGCACAAGGAGCTGGCCCGACGTAGAAGGCGAGTAACAAACCAAGCACCTGGTGGTGCAGTTGTAACTTGCGGGGACGCCCTCCTTGAGGACGACAAACTGGTAGGTCGTAGAACAGTTCGAATCTCGCCAACAAAGTACAGAATGCATCCCTGTTCAAGAGTAGCGAACTTATCATTAAGATGTTAAAGACATAACAATGAGCAAGACATAACTTACCGGGAAAGACTTGTCGTGTTGATGAAGTTCTCGTCCGTGCCGCCGCTCCAGGTGTCCATCCAGCTAGCCTGTGCAGGGTCTTTCAAGCAGTGAAGGGACGCAGTGGCGCATGCGCACCAAGTGCTGCCACTCGTCGCGACAGATCTCCTCGTAGAGTCGTCGACGTAACTCCTGTTGCTTGTCAGCATTGCTCCTACATGTTCGAGACCCAACACTCACAGCTAGCAGAACGCTAACTCTGTCGATCACTATCTCTCCTCTGGCAGGGAAGAGGCGGAAATGGAGCGACGGGTGCCATGCCGACGTGCGTTGTCAGGAGAGGGTGGAGAGGTACCAACCGACGTCTCACTTCGTTCTAGATTTTGTCCAAGAGACAACTGCCCCATCTGATAATTATACTTGGAATAAGACATTTAATCTGAAAACAAGACTTTGAACAGGACACAACCAAAGTTTGACTTCAGTTTCGGACGTCGTTTTGAAGAGAGTGCCTCTGAGTCTTTTTTAAAAGGGTATGTGACGGATTAAACAGGGTATATAAAGCTTTCGATAAAACTGATTTATGAAAGTTTTGACCATTCATATGTAGTATTCACTTCCCAATTTGGGCCCAAGAGCAACAACGGACAAGAGACGAAGACCTTCAAAGAGCCAGTAAACTGGCCCCTGACCTTGGGGAAGTCCCCCATAATGGGGCCAAGGTTAAAAGAGGGGCTTCTGCCCACTGCGTGCGCTAAGGGAGGCAGCGCAGTGTGCGACCTAAAAGGAGAGCAATCCGTAGAATATCCCTGGGGCGGGGCCCGTTGACCAAAATCAATGACGCAGTTCCCACTCTTCTGGATCTAGTGCAAGCCGTTGACCCGTTCGCCGAGCGCGAACCCCGGTCCCACGAAGAGAATCCCCCAAGAACGTGATGACCCCGTTGAGATCCAGAACCGGTCGTATATGTACAGAAAGCACCAGGCCAGGCCATCGTGTCCAGCGGTGTACCAAGGCGAGTTTGCGCTAGATTGTCATTGTCTTCGTGAAAGCTGGAAGAGGCCAGGATTATTTCAAGATGGCCCGTCGGGAAAGCCAGAGAGAGCACACCCGTCCAGGCGTCCTCTGTCCCTGAAAGCAGACTGCTCCGAATACGCGAGCATCCTAGTCATTCGGCCAAGAGTGCGCACCAATCTAACCCTGGACTTGGTCAACGGACACACGTGCTCTTCGAGGAGTGCCCCCGTGAAGCCCGAAGTATCGAACCAGCAGAACGAGAAAGCGAGGCGGAGAAGAAAGATACAGTCATGGTGGATGAGGAACCTTACAGAGATCTTCTAAGTGATAAGTAGCTTGAATAGACCCCTCTCATTCTCTCTCCCATTCATATGTAGTACGAATTCGTTGGAGTTGTTGGATCGAACTTAAGGGAGTGTGTACTGTACTTATAAAGCCATGCAAATAAATGATACCGGCCTTACCAATTTTCTACAATCGGCACGGTCAGGTTCGACCTCGACTGATCTACCCGAGAATCCTGTCGTACAATGGATCTCTTCACCGTGTTCCGCTCGACTTTGAGTTCCTCAAGGGCACGATATCTAATGCCTGGGAATTATAGGTGGTTTACAGTGGCGCCTGTAGTGTCAATGGGGGTTCTCTAGACTGCCTAACTATATATGCAAATAAGGAGTTTTTTCTTGTTGGACCTGACTTGAAATTTGTATGCATTGTAATCTTCCAACACTTGCATACAAAACCAAGCATTCGGTCCGACAAATTCAGTAGAATCGCCAATTAAACCCTGGGGGGACCCGACCAATAAAATTGGTTAAGGCTGTTCAGCCAGCTAAAGCTGTCCTCCCAGTAAAAAAAGTAACTGCAATATGTATTATTTCCGTCGCCGGTATTGCACTTACAAGTACGTATTATTTTCTTCTGAGAAACCAGTTCAATTTTGTATTTTATTTTCCGAGCCCTGTTTCCACCTGCTTGACGCCTTCTCGCTCGTTCTCTCGGGGGAACCTACCGACCGGTACAAGACAACTTCTGAGCCTTTTCTCCAGCGATGCCCAACTTGGTGCTGTGCGTACGCTCGCATCGTTTGTTCCAGTACAAGTCTGCAGCTCTGGATATGCGCGTAACCCCCAGAGGCGTGACTTCCCCACGTCTGTCCAGGGTATCACCCAGCATGAGGATCACTTGGCTGCCGGTCGTGGCCTGGAACGCCACGGCCGCGTCGTTCTCCGGGATGCTATTTAGATTCGTGGACACCGCCGGGTGGCGCGGCGTGTGCCGCTGCGGGTACGTGCCATCCAGCATGAACCCTTGCGGAAGAGGTCGAGTCCTGCGGCAGCCAGCAGCGCCAGATTGTTGCGGAGCGACTTGCGACGCCCGTCGAGCTTCTTCTTGCTGGAGTCCAGCGGCAGTACGGTGCCCTCCATACGGGGCACGACACGGTCACGGACACAATGGCGGTCCTCGCGGTGTCCGCGAAGCCCAGCGAGCTGCGGAAAGTGCCAGCGTGTCGGAATTTGGTTGAGAAACGGACGGTTGTGTGGCGCACTTCAACTTCAACTCGAAGCGACGCGTTCAAAAGTATCTTCATCTCTTGGGCCGCAATGACTGACTTCGATGCGCTAGACCAGGTGGACCCGTTCTACATGGCGTTGCTGCGCTCTCGCCAGCGCAGGTTCGCGGACTGTATCGACATTTGCTCCGACATTCTGGCGCAGAATCCGTACGACCAGGCGGCCTGGGTGACCAAGACCAAGGCCATGACCATGCAAAACTTCATTGACGACTCGGAGCTGGAGGAGGACGGCGCCGCTGATCTGCTCATGGACGACAACGTCATGGCGTCAATGCCGCGGCCAGGCACGTCGCTCAACCGGCCGAACTCGAGGGCAGGTACTGGCGACCCGAGTCTGCGGCCCATGACGGCTACCGGTCGACCGCTGAGTGGCTTTGCGCGGCCTGGCACTAGCTCGCGCCCGGGAACGGGCAGCATGTCGGTGGATCGCGCTCTGCAGGGCAATCGTCCCGGTACTTCTCGCCCAGCTACAACACTCGGACGACAGGTGAGACTGGGGACGGCGTCCATGCAGGCGTCGGACTCGGGAGTTTTCATTGATGTGAACCGCCTCGACTTTAAGCGGTATGCAAAACGACCAGCTATCGCGAAGGCGCTTGTGGATTACCTGCTCTACTGTGAGCACAATCCACGGAGGGCGCTTGAGCTAGCGGCGGAGGCGACGGTGGCTGCTGATTACAAGGACTGGTGGTGGAAGGCTCGACTTGGCAAGTGCTACTACCAGCTAGGGCTGTTCCGCGACGCGGAGAAGCAGTTCGAGTCGTCGCTGCGCAACCAGGACATGGTGATCACGTTCTTGGAGCTGGGCAAGGTTTATCTGCGCTTGATCAGCCGAACACAGCGCTGGACAGGTACGAGAAGGGCAAAACCAAGTTCCCTGGAGATACCCACCTTCTAGTGAGCATAGCGCGCGTGCACGATATGCTGAACGACGTGGAGAAGAGCGTCAGCGTGTACAAAGAGGTGCTGCACCTCGATGCATCGAACGTCGAGGCGATTGCGTGCCTCGCCTCCAATTACTTCTACACAGATCATCCGGAGGTGGCGCTGCGCTACTACCGACGTTTGCTTCAGATGGACGTGAACACAGCCGAGCTCTGGTGCAACATTGGGCTCTGCTGCTTCTACGCCTCGCAATATGACATGACACTATCATGCTTTGATCGCGCACTGGCACTCGCTTCGGACGACTGCATGGCTGACGTTTGGTACAACATCGGTCAGGTTGCTATTGGCATCGGTGACCTCGGGCTCGCCTACCAAGCCTTTAAGATCGCCGTGTCCGTGGACAGCAACCACGCCGAGTCTTACAACAACCTTGGCGTGTTGGAGCTGCGCAAGGCCAACCTCGACCAGGCGCGCGCCAACTTCCAGCTCTCCGAGTCGCTCGCGGACTTCATGTTCGAGCCCAGCTACAACCGCGGTAACTCGTGGCCATTTGCAGGCTTACCTGGGAAGAGTGTGGTCTGGTCTAACTTGTTTGTTGCTTGCTTCGACACGAAACAGCGCTGCTCGCGTACAAAGTTGGCGACTTCCACGACTCGTTCACCAAGGTCAACCGAGCGCTCGCGACGAACTCATCGCACAGCGACTCGCTCGAGCTCAAGAAGCAGTTGCAGCAGTTTCTCACGATGCTCTGAGCACTGCACCACAACAGGAAACGCGAGCAAATCTGCAACAAGCCAACGCACCAACCAACTAAATCGTGCATATATGAAGAATACCATCATGCCACCTCGTAAGCTGAAATACCTGGGTGAAAGCAGGGAATTCCACCACGCCAAGCGAACGATAGCATCCAGAGCCATCCCAACCCGTTCTCAGCCTGTCCTTGCCCTCGAACTGGTCCGGCTTCACTTGTTTCTTCTCGACCGACTCCTCTCCTCTGTCCTTCGGCCGTGTCACCACACACCTGTTCCAGTGTAGATCCCTACAGGAAGTAGTCGGGCGTGCGCTTCTTCTCGTTGAAGTTACTGTCGCGCGGGGCCGGGTCGAACTGGATGAACTTGCACGTCTCGTAGACCTTGTCTCCGTTGCGGTCGGCCATGACCTCGTCGATCTCCATGAGCGCGGCCTGGTTGCCGCAGCGGTAGCAGTAGTTGGGCGCGCTGAAGATGGTCACGACGCCGCGGTTGTGGGTCCACTGGTAGCCTTCCATCACGAGCTGATGGGCGCGCGCGATGAACGTGAGTCCGTTACTGCGCTTGAACTGCTCCGTGATGTCCTGGCCGAACGTGTAGCCAGCGCCGCGCGGGGAGATGCCCCATCCGCAGCGGTCGTCCGGGTCGGACCACACGAGGTCGCACATGGGGCCCTCATGGGGAACCTCCTGAACGCGGTCCAGCGCGCGCGTGGTCCAGCGTGTCGATGGACGGCGACAGGCCGCCGTGCATGCAGAAGACGCGGTTCTCGATGAGCGCCGTCATGGGCAGGTGGTCGAACAGGTCCGTGAAGTACTTCCACACGTTGGCGTTGCCGTACTTGCGCAGACACTCGTCGTAGAAGCCATAGACCTGCGTGATCTGGCGACTCTCGTGGTTGCCGCGCAGGATCGTAATACGCTCGCGGTGCCGCACCTTGAGTGCCACGAGCAGCGCCACGCTCTCAAGCGAATAGTAGCCGCGGTCCACGTAGTCGCCCATGAAGAGATAGTTGGTGTCCGGACACGCGCCGCCTATCCGGAAGAGCTCCAGCAGGTCGTAGAACTGCCCGTGGATGTCTCCGCAGACCGTCACGGGGCAGCGCACGGGCTGCACGTTGGACTCGCCCGACAGGATCTCCTTGGCCTTCTGGCACAGCTCGTAGATCTCCGTCTCCGTCAGGTTCTCGGCGCGGCGCAGGCGGTTGATCTGCGCGTCCAGCGCCTTCATCTCCCCGCGCGAGTCCATGGCTGCTGCTTTGGCTGACTTCTTGATTTTGACTGGAGGTCGGCGATTTCCTTCTGGGATTTGGACCTGCAGGAAGGATATATCTAGCCAATGAGAGAGGACATGAAGATCTAGATCGATGTAGAGAGGACAAAATTAAGTTTGCAGGTTAAAACCTAGGCGGAAAGGCTTTTTAAAGAACCTACAAACGATAGAGTTGGACAGGTCAAAGAGAGAGTCCAAGCCAATCAACCGATAGCTAGAAGACTGCCGAGAATAGACCTCCAAGCGACGCGAGCTAAATGCTTTAACAAGCCACGTGCCGCCTTCCATTTGAGGAGAAACCACCGGACGATACAGCAGCGACCATGTCCAGCTCCAGGAAGCACCACTACGCGCCCAAGCGCGAGGCCTCTGATAGCTTCGAGGAGCTCTCGGCCAAGCTGACGGCCGACCTGCGCAACCACGTGCGCTTCATGGCCGACTACCCCGTGCTGTCGGACGATTGGATCCAGATGGCTGAGCAGATCGGCCGCATCGGCCACATCACCGAGATGGAGCGACAACTGCCCAAGAAACACGACGCCACGCTGTGGGAATGTGAGGAGATCGCGCTGAGGTGGGAAGCACAGGCGAGAGGTAATTGACGGAAGTAAGGGTTCTCATTGAGTGTGTTGCTGCTGCTGTAGATATCTCCTTGAAGATGGCAAGCTGAACCTGTACGTGGCAGTTGCGCTGTTTTGGTATTGAAATCAGTGCTGACACTGACGTACGATGTAGGTGTCTGCGCAATCTCGTGGACTACAACAACTACTTGAAGCGCATGATTGAACGAGGTCCCGTGAAGGTTAGTTTGATTGCTCATTGTTGTGCGCCAGATGGTGATATAAAAGGCTGGTATGTTGCCATGGAACACCCACAGACCGAAACGATGGCCACCCTGGAGAAATTTGAGCATGGCATGGGCCTAACCTCAAGAATGCGTGGCTCCATGCAGAAGCAGTGCAGGTGAGCGCCGAAGGTATTATTATTTCGCCCGTGCTGATGTGTTGTGATTTCCACGACCTCGACATATATCAGACCACTGATCTCCCACTGCTCATCGAGTACATTCACGACATTAACTATTGCCCGAGCGTCCAGACGTACGCACGCCTTGTTTACTTTGTTTGCCACGAAGCTGATAAAATGCTGTGCTTATGGTGCAGTATCTACCAAACAAGAAAATGGGACAACTGCAAGAAGTACGGTCATTCACTTCTTACTAGGACTGTGCAGGCAGCTAGACTCAATCGATGAATCACGGTGCGTCCAAGTGCCAAAAATACGGAAATAAGCTGCGGTTCTTACCTTTTCTCGTGCGTTGTATACGACCACCTCAAGAGTCATGC